>VKGM01007031.1:0-30972 GCA_007844875.1 Busseola fusca | reverse complement strand
TATATGTATTTATCTATACTAATGTGAACTGAAACTTTACATGTACCTAGTAGTTATATTATGAAAACGTATAAATTTGACAAACTCAATTACTAACAACTAAAAATACGAAACCCTTTTTAAAAATAAAAATTGTTATTTACAGTAACGTGTCGAGTAGACAATGATTGTTTCTTGGGCCACATATGTCTGGGAAATAGCTGTCAGTATGGATGTAGACAAGATGATGATTGTGGACCCGATGAATTTTGTAAAAACAATGTCTGTCAAAATCCCTGTGACAATGATATAAATCCTTGTGGCCCTAACGCAGCCTGCTCAGTTACGGAAAGGAAAGCTTCATGTACATGTCTAGAAGGCTTAATACCCAACCCAACACCTAACATCGGTTGTGTCCGAGCCCCTTCATTGTCATGTCGCAT
Organism: Busseola fusca; assembly: GCA_007844875.1. NCBI lineage: Eukaryota > Metazoa > Arthropoda > Insecta > Lepidoptera > Noctuidae > Busseola > Busseola fusca. The sequence goes on along the minus strand of VKGM01007031.1, from coordinate 30,550 downwards.
GCACACGGACTGCGCTACCGGCTGGCGATGTGAAGACGATCGCTGTCGCCCTGCATGCACAGCCGATGGCTCCCAATGTTTACTAGGCGAACGGTGTGATTCCGGTGTTTGTAGATACGCTTGCACTTCTGACGAACAGTGTTCTGATGAGGAGGTTTGCGATGGTCGCATTTGTGTCACAGGTTGTAGATCAAATTCCGATTGTTCGAATCAGCTAGCTTGCGTATCAGGACAATGTGTGGATCCTTGTGCAGAGCCCGCTTCTTGCGGAGCTAACGCGTTATGTACAACCAAAGATCATCAACCGGTATGCACATGTCCCCCAACATTATTTGGAGATCCAAAAACTGTGTGTCGCAGAAAAATTTCACCTTGCAAGGCTAACGAGAACTGTCTCGATGGATTTAACTGCTATGGAGGAACATGTCAACCATCTTGTAGGAGGTAAGAAATAATGTTCTCATATGATAATTAGTGTTAATTGGATTTCAATCGGACCTACATCATCATTTGTCTCGTATTTTTTTTTGTTTCATGTTAGTTTACTTATTTATTTTCAGCGATAGAGTTTGTTTGTCCAACGAAAAATGTATTCGAGGCATATGCAGAGTTGTATGTAATAGCAATGAAGCATGTAGCGAAGGCTACATTTGCGACGGCAGAATTTGTAAACAAGGTTGTCGAGATGATAATGAGTGTGACATTAACCAAGCTTGTTTGAATGGACAGTGCAAAGGTAATGAATGATTTTGTAATTATTTGTAATGTAACTTAATTAAATGATAACATCATGTGGCATTCATTTTACCTTTTTGTTTCAATATCTATAGATCCCTGCAGTGAAAATGCGGTCTGTGGAATTTGTTCCGAATGTAAAGTACAAAATCACAGGGCTCAGTGCGGTTGTTCCAGCAACTACACTGGTAATCCTCTTGTTGAGTGTAAAAGAAAAACAATGCCATGTGACGGGTTTTGTCCTTGTGATGACAGTGGATATTGTGTGTCACTTTGTGAAACCGATCCTGACTGCTCATGTGGAGAGAAATGTTTCAATGGGGCTTGTAGATCTTTGTGTTCTGTACCAAATAAATGCCCTGAAAGACAAATTTGCCTAGAAAATGTTTGTGTCCCTGGATGCAACTACGACGCAGACTGTGGAGATGATATGTTATGTTCATCGAAACTTTGTATGAAAGCTTGCCGGGAAGATACTTGTGGCAAAGGTGCAGCTTGTTTTACGAATAAGCATCGCGCAATATGCAAGTGTCCGAGCGGATACACCGGTGACCCTTCCGAAGAATGCAAAGCATACGAATGTTCTAATAATGAAGATTGCGACGCTGACGAGAAGTGCTCCGATGGCAAGTGTAAGAATGTGTGCTCAGGAGCATGTGGCGTAAATGCAATTTGTCGTTCAGTCAATGGAAGACCTCAATGTTCGTGTCCACCAAATTACATTGGAAATGCGAAGGTGGAATGTTCTAAGCCAGCGGCCGGAAGCTGTTTGCGCAATCCCTGCGGGGTGAGTGCGCGTTGTCGTGACTTGGAAGATGGCAACTACGAGTGTACGTGCCCGCCTAACTGTGCCGGCAGTCCTCATAAACAATGCTTCTGTGGTGCTATGGAACCATGCGCATATAAATCATGTGGTACCAATGCGGAGTGTCATATCGGTGCAAATGGAGAGGCACAGTGCTTCTGTCCACGAAACTATCCTAACGGTGACCCCAATATAGAGTGTAAGTAACTGTGTCTTAGTTGTTATTGTTTTATTATACCGTATTCCTTTGATTTCCCTTTGGTTGATATTTCTTTGATTTGATTAACTTTGGATGACACCTGCGTTCCCTTCATTAAATAATTAAGTAGAGTTCTTCACATCAAGCCTTCAATACGAAGTTTGTTGTAGTGCTGCTATTTTTGTACACAATCTTATGATCTTGATATTTTTTATTCATAATATTTTGTATACATTTGCCCTACAAAAATATGTATTTTTAAAACTTAGGGGCGAAATGCTGTACTAGAATAACAATACATGCTACAATCATCTAGCTAAAAAATAAATAAATAAATAAAAAAAACATTGACATGTAAAAGTGTTTGTACAAACCTACTTACAGAAAAATAAATCATTTCATTTCATTTTATCATTTCATTTCATTTCATGTACATAGCAATTTAATTATTGATTCATTTGCAAATACACACCCTTTCCAATACTATTACATGAGTATAGTTTAGTAAACTATGTTTCAAATTACGTTTCTAGGGAATGATAAATAAACGTTATTGTAATTTCAGGTGCCCAAGAACGGAGTGTAGTTGATTGTAGAACAACTGGTTGTGGAATTAATGGGGAATGTTTAAGAGAAGGCGCTGAATTTGTATGTCGATGCATTCCTGGCACAGAAGGACAGGCCGATGTCGAGTGTCACACCAGTGAGTAGATATCATAGACTTTCGTTCGTTTTGACACCATGTAAAAATGCACTCTGTACAGTCTATCTGTACCACTCAGTTGTGTTCTGTCATGTTTAAAAAAATAGGCGAATTCATGATTCAGGTAGTTTTCGTGCTCCAGTTATTAAAAAAAACCTACAAAACATTGTAATATAGGTACTATATGATATCAACATTATCATAGGTCTTCTACCACATATTTGTATATACAAATGGTATTTTAATGGGATTAAGTTCATTTATCTGATAATAGGCATGGGTACCGAAGAAAGTTCATATTGAAACTTATTAAGTAATATAATACTTAATTATTTATTTCATAGAGTGTGTTTTTAAATTGATTTTGGCCTGGCAACGCAAACATCCTTCGGAACCCATATGATGAAGGAATGATTCTAATTACCTATAGCTAATAAAAAAAATACTGTGTGTACAAATATGTCTGCCATTAAAATATTGATGCCTTAACATATCTGTACGTATGTATAATTAGTGGAAGCATTCTCACCGTTCGTGCTTAAGTTATCAAATCGTCAGTAACATTTTGTTCAGCTTCATGTACATATCGCTTGTATTATAATATTCCGTTATATACATATCTCTGGTCATAAACTATCAGTTTCAAAAAGCATGCACTGTCTCGTGAGAAAGTTTCCTCTTCGCGGCTGAAGGTACCGCTCTTTCGACTCTGCTTTCTTCTTTCACATCTTCCTAGGTATCGAATGTACGAGCGACAAGGATTGCCCGGTAGACAGAGCGTGCTTGAGCTTACACTGTGTGGACCCCTGCACGGTGCGCGGAGTGTGCGGCGAAGATGCCCTCTGCGTGACCTTGATGCACAAAGCGCAGTGCTCCTGCCCACAGTGCTATGTGGGGCAGCCACGGGTTGTGTGCCGCCTCGATCCTACATGCAAGTCCACGAATCAACATAACGCCACGTTTACTTGTTCTGAAACTAAATCATGCCCATCGAAACTAGCTTGTGATCTCAGCACTAATGAATGCCGCAACCCTTGCCTCGGGTATCAGAATTGTAGACGAAATCAGAAATGTGAAGTTCGGGATCATACACCGATATGTGTTTGCCGAAATGGGTTTGCATTGAATGAAAAAGGAGAATTGACTTGCGCACCAGAACATGCAGAATGTACAAGAGATGAACAGTGTCCATCAAATGCGGCCTGCCGTAATTCCAAGTGTGTGAATCCGTGCCAAGCGTCTGTGGAGCCCATGTGCCCGAAAGGAAAACAATGTGAAGTGGTAGATCACCGCGCTATGTGCGTGTGTGTCGAAGAATGTAATCCAACATTATCAATTTGCTTGAGAGATAGTGGATGCCCAAGTAATTTGGCATGCAAAGATTTCCAATGTAAGGACCCATGTAAAGGCGCATGTGGTGGTGCTCCATGTTCAGTAGAAGACCACCACCCTGTTTGCAAGTTTTGTCCTAATGGATTCACACACGATGAAAAACATGGCTGCATTAAAGGTAATTCTATAGTGAGCATAAACTTCAAATATTAGTGTATCTACCATTTAGTATATTAGTCTTATATGAATCTTAATAATCTTGTTGTTCTTCATTATTACAGGATTTTTTTATAGTTTCTACTCTCATGCGGTTCTTTTTCTATCTTTGTTTTCTATTGTTTCTAGCATGTTCATATATATCTTACTCCACAGTATGACCTCCTTCTGCATCAGGTAGTTTTTTCTTGCATGTTATTATATTGTAGTGTACATAATGTTCATTTTAAAATTAATTTCACACTCATTTGGTGATGGTTGCTCTAATTAAATTTACTCTAAACGCTTGTAACGCTTTGGCATTAATACGTTATGCAACAAAAACCGCCACGAGACAGAGTTTGCAGAATTATTTAGAATGCCTACACACTACTTATGTACGTATCTATTATATAACATTGTGTTATGTTACAAATACTTTTATACCTCTTAAATGATTAAGTTTCTCTTGACAGGGGAAATCAGTTTATTGCAAAGTATCCCCTTTTCTGTATAATATCTTAAAACAAAAGCCATTTATTGCGGTACCCAAGTCCTTTGACATGACATGTATCTGTATAGTTGTTAACCCAATTTATATAACCTACTTATGTTTTCTTTAATAGGAATGTGTAATGCGCATCCTTGTCCTTTTCCTACCTACAGAACGGTTACTGAAAGTTATCAACTACATTAAGAAACTAAGAAACATACGAAGTTTCTACCAAAGGAAACTTCTTCGCTCTTCTGTCGTCCAGCTTTTACCATAATAACGACTGATTTGCAGCAAATTGATTCCTATAACAATATTATTGTGAAGTGCAATGAAACTTACAATATTGCACGTTGTTATAGTTGGGCCTAACCGCTGTATCCTGTATACCGCTGTATGCATTCCTACCAGAGAGGGCTACCTAGATTATTCGATTATTAAGAGTTCTGAATGCACTGAGGCCGTTGTTTGATATGTACAGCGACAGAGTGCGGCGGTCACGAGCACTGCGCAGCGACCCTGGCGTGTGTCGGCGGGCGCTGCGCTGACCCGTGCGCGCGCGGCGGCCCTTGCCTCACCGGTCAACACTGTGCTGTAGTCGACCACCAACCTGTTTGTTCAAAGGGTATGCGTTTCATTATAACAACAAAGCTACAAAAATAAAACAATGAATAATCTATGATTGATTAAATGGGTTTTCCCAAAATATTACTCTTCTTGTGACCGATTCCGGTTTGAGTTCTTTTTGTGAATATCAAGATTCATTTAAAGTAATTGATAATCTTTTTGTTCAGTGTGTCAGTGTCAAACATCATCGGATTGTGCAAGATACCCAAATACTTTCTGTGACGGATGCGCTTGTATTCGCGGTAAGTTTACCATTATAATAAATAGTAAAATTAAAGAAACGTACTAAAAGTGTTAGTTAGTAACATATAATATGGGTCGCCAGACTTGGGTTTGGATAGTCAATAATATTTTTTAACAGAATAAAAGTAAAACACACGATCAGTGCCTATTTGAATAGAATCAAGGACGGCGAAGCCAGGCTTTCCATAAAACTGGCAATAAAATGATTTTATTTTGATCTTGTCAAACAGAAGAACGACCTCCATCTACGAACTGTGCACATTGTCGCCCAGGAGTGCCTTGTGATCCATTTTCTGGTGCCTGCATGGAAAGTAAGTGCTGTGTACATAATATGAGAAAATACAAATAATGCTGATCATAACGTTAACATTGCTAATTGAAAATAAGCTAACTGTGATATACCTACTTACGGTATTTAATCGTGTTTACATTACGATTCAGGCTTCTGTATCTTTCGTAAATGCTATTTTCACATAATGGATGTTTCGTGGACTTTGGCTGTAATACTTGCAAGTCTGCAACTACTATTATTTTTATTATGTGAATAGCAAAACTAACTCCAGATGAACTGGTCATTGCTATAATTTTAGTTTATCTACCATTTGTCCGATAAAACGCCACAAAGTACTGGCTACGATATCTCGGCTGACCCGACAGGCAATTCTTACACGTTATTATACTTCATAGGTTGTATACATTACCTACATTCTCCGAAACACTTTGAGACGCTGTTAGTTTCACAAGACTCTGTATTTATTTGACACCAGTAAACGACTTTAGGCTTATAGACCAAAAACAATTTGTATTAATTATTATGAACACATAATACTTTAGAATGTAAACAAATTCTTGTCTTTGTCTTTTTAAATAAATGTAATTGGTCTGTCATTATAACACAGTTATCAAATATACTGGCACACTTCTTTACTATTAGTTGGTCTGTTAAGCCTAAATTCGTTGCTTTTTCATTTCTTCTTTTTCTTTTCTGTTCTATCTGTGGTTTTCACCTGAGCATGCACTAGATCATTACTGTAGATAGATTTTCTACTATTATGTTTATGCCTAAACATAATGTATGAATTCTTCATAAGACTTCTACTTTTCCTTCTTCCATAATTAATAACAATATATTATAAATGGTTACATAAATGTACACATTTGTGTGCATGCAGTTTGTTGAAACATGTAATCGAATAATAAATATTAATAATGGTATTGTAAATTCCTATTAACAGATGGAACTTATGTCCCACTAACCGAAAACTCTACATCAGGAGGAACAAGTGAAACTGCCACTACTATAGACATGACTACGCCCACTGACCACATAATTCACTCTACTCATAACTATGACTCTCCTCATACATCTTCTAATACCATAAACCCTGAATATAAAACCACTGACTATACAGCAACTGTAAGAAGTATGATATCAACGTCAAAGACCGAAACAATTGTTTTTTCGACTGATAATATCATACATACTACAGAACCTAGTATAAAATCAACTACTTTTGATAATGAATTTAAATCAACTACTGAGACTTTCATGACCACTAGTTCCAATAAAATCGAATCTGGTAGTGGAAATGAATTCGAAAATTCGACACCAAGTACATCTTATACTACTGAGGATTCGAGTAGTATAATAACAACTGATAATTCTGCAACCGAAACGTCTACTGTTGCCCTTAATACTTTTGACGTAAGGGAAATAACTACTATTGGAAGAGACATAAAAGAACCATCAAGTACCACCCAGAGCACAATAACAGACACACAATTATTTGATACTACAACTTCATTTAATGCTGTACCTGAAGCAAAATTTACAAATAACGACGAAATAGTTAGTAGCACTAATACACAATTGCGGCACACCACTGAATCTTCTAGTAACAACGTAAATGAAACAAACTACATAACTGAAGATAATCAGAGCAACATTATCATTACACAAATGACTACTCCTAGTACTAACATAGAAGATTATCCATCAATCGATTCCGACGTTCTTTTGCCAAGTAGTAGCACAATTCATGTTGAGAGTACTATGAAACCGTATACTAAAAAGACTGTTGAAAACAATCATTCTTCTACAGTGTCAACTGAAAACAAAAATACTAAAACTCCTGAAAATCAACGAAAATTAAATAGCAACTACACAGGAATCAAATTAGTACAAGACCCTGATAAAACTATAACCACCTCTACTTTGTCCACTAGCACCAATTCTCCAACTAGCTTTGACTTAAAAAAACATATTGTGGAAACTAGTAGTGAATTTACTAAAATTACATTAACAGATAACTCTGAAGTAGGTTCTACAAAAATAACAATAGATGACAATACTGATTCTGATAAAACCACGAAAATAACAGATGAGAGTACCAATAATTCTGCTGAAGACCTCGAAAATACTACTCCAAAAGCATCAACTTTTGTTGTGATTGATGACACGACATCACATCATAATTCACTTTATGCTACGACCGAAATAGACGTGTCTTCTTTGTCACCTACTGAAATTACAACAGAATCAAATCAATATTCAAGTACGGTAACTAAATTTCCTGATAAGTTAACTACAATAAAATCAGATTTTATAAGTACTCCACATTTGAAAGAGACTACCGCACCACCTATTCAACTCTTAACCAATAAGTTAACGACCTTGGAAGAACATAGTATTACACAAAGTTATGAAACGTCAGATATGACTACAGAAACGATACCAAGTACTTTAGATTTACAAAATACTGCCAGGGAAACAGAATATACCATTAATCCTATTTCACAAACTAAAACTTCTGATGATAATATAGTGAATTATGAATTGTATGCATCGACTACTGATGGTATTGTAATCGAAACAAGTAAGGTATTTGAAGATACATCGACTTTGCAAAATAACGTCGAACAAAGCACATCCAATAGTAATTTTGGAATGTCAACAACAGAAGAGACAAAAAATACAATGGAAATGGATAAAACCAAATTCACGAGTATAAATGATACATCTAAACCAGAAATCATTACTGTAACTGAATATAACACGGATAAAACAATCGAAACAGATACAATCAAATACGATAAAAGACATCCTTCAACTAATGCTGAATTAACGACTACGGAAACTGTAAGTAGTGAGGAAAAATCTATTCCAATACAAACAACAAATTTTGGATCAAACACTATGGAAACTGATAATTATATGAAGGAAACGAATTCATACCAAGCAACAGATATAACAACAGAAACGAATTGGGTTGGATCAATCACAACTGAAAAGATGGGAAGTATAAAAGATTCCGATCCCACACAAGGTATGGCTACATTAATTAATGTTATGGAATTGAATTCTTCCCACGTAACTGATATCAATGGATTACATACAACAAAGACTTTAAATATTAACGAAGAATTTATTTCTTCAATTAGTGGATCGTTTACAACCGAAACAGTAAAACACATTGATGAATTTACTTCTTTAATTACAACTGAAGATATTCAGAACGTTGAAATGCCCTCTTCGCCAGCAACAGATATCGGATCAGTTACATCAGAGATGCAAGGATTTGAAAATGGACCTATTCTTAGTACGTCTATTAATAGTGATTCAGTAACAACTGAAACGGTTAATAAAATTGATGAGTTAGCTCCTTCAACCACCACAGAGGTTGAATCTGATACTATTGTGAAAGAAAATACCATTAATGAATTCGCTTCTTCAAGCACAACAGTTGCACCAAGTACTATGAAAATTATTCAGAATGATAAAATTAATTCATTGCCGACAACGACAGATGTTGAATCACAAGGTTTTGACATCAGTTCAATTCTTACTCAACCAACTGATAGTCCAGTTACAACAGACGCGGTTACAAATCCGGAAGTATTAGTTCCTTCAACTGTTACAGAAGTTGGATCCGATATCACAGAAAAAGTAAAACCCACTGATGAATTTCTTTCTTCACGTGCTGATTTTTTACCAGGTACTACTGAATCTATTCAGTATGTTGAACAAAACTCTTCACCAGCTGCAAACGTTGGATCAGTTACACCAACTACGCTAGGTTATGACAATGGACTGACTCCTAACCAGGCAACTGATTGTGGAATAGTTACAACCGAAACGGATAAAAACCGTGATGAATTGGTTCCTTCCACCACCGCAATAACTGGATCCGATATAAAAGAATTTACTTCTTTAAAAACAACACAAGATATAAATAGATATAATGAAGAAAAGGTAACGACTTATATGAGTGTAGGAATATTTTCAACAGAGTCTTCTACATCGGGATATGATTTTGCAGAGGAGTCAGACCTACATACAACTGATACTAACCCAAAATTATCATACGCAACTAGTCCTGAGCGATCATTAGTTACTACTATGAAGTCAAACGATGGTAGTGTGAAAAAAACGACTTTTACGAATATTGACAATACATTTATTTTTGAAACAGATACTACAACAAACCAGAACATCGTAACAAACACCGTATCATTGGGTATAAATAGCACACAGGAAATGTTAACGGAATTGGTAACAGAATCAACTAAATCTGAAAGTATAAGTCCAGAAATAGTAATATCGAAAACTGTTTCTGAAATGACAACTGATAAGAAAGCAATACAAGATAATGACTCGCAGATCACAAATACATACACAACAGACAGCACAATATTCACTTCAGTAAGTACGAATTCAGAAAGTGCTTATACAAATGCTCCAACAGATTTTTTGGAACATACGGATAAAATATTTAAAGTAGACGGCCCAGTCGGTTACACCAACGAAGATTATACTGAAGTTACGTATAACAAAGGAAGTACTATAGATTCGCCTGATATAACTTCCGACACGTATCCAGAACAAGAGAAGTTAACAACTCAATTAGTACATAAAAATATTCAAGAAAGTACGCAAAAATCTTATACCACTTTGACGATAAAATCCACTCAAGAAGAAAGTACTCCAACCACCGATGTTGGAATATCTACTGACGTTCCAATGAATTTAACAAGTATGGAATTGACTACGCCGCATGAAACCGATAATCGTCTGTTTGGGATCATGACATCAGAAGAAATATCAACTACTTCAAAAGTAATTGATAATATTACTGAACCAACTGAAACCTCTACACAAACAAACGCTTTTTACGATTTACAAAGTACTGTCAAGACAAATACATTAACTGAAACAGAGCCGACTACCCAATATGAATCTACATATTCAGAAAAGATTTCAACGGTTACGCCAACCTCTACTTTGGGACCACAAAGTACAGTTTTTGAAACTACCCTACATACGTCAGATATCAAAGACACAATAACGCCTGTGACTAACAAGGATGTGAACTCTGAAGCAACAAAGAGTTCAGTGGAGTTAAATGCAGAAACCACAAAAGCCACCACTGCATATCAAGCAGATAGCATAAGCACCGCATCATTAGGACCTCCTCATACTCATATAACCACAACTAGTATAACCAATTTAGAAACGAAGAACCACATCCTAAATACTTTTAGTACTATCGACAACGGTTTATCCGAATTTACTACAGAAAGTATTGCTACAATTCAGACTGAAACTGGCACTATTAAAATGGATTCCGTTAATATCGAGGTTACTACAGAAACCCGTGGGATGTCGCTATCTACAGGTTTCAATGTAGACGTGACAGAAAAGCTCTCAGGAACACAAAATTCAAATCAGATTACAAGTACTCCAAATGAATTCACTACGTTGACACAAGAAACTGACACTATTCCTTTGTCATCAACGCTAGTAAGTGGCTCAACTACATCATTTAGTCATGCTGATGCAACAACGGAAATACCAATCAAAGAGCAAACTACAACATTCTTTGTCTCTGAACATGATATACCTGCAACAACAAAAAATGGAACCCAAAACCCTAATAAAACCTTACATACTGAGTCAAAACATACTTACATCACACCTAAAACACAACATACATCAACAGGTATCATTAGTACGTCTACTGAAAGTTTATCGTCTCGTAGAAAGGGCGTTGATATTTCTGCTTGGCCAGACACTACCTTTATTACTGACATGACTACTACTGAGACTACTGTACAAAGTACTGACATACATATTCAAACATCCTGTAAAATAAACACAAATTGCCCGACGAATAAAGCCTGTGTAGACGGACTGTGCCAGAATCCATGTCAAATGGTTGGGAATGGTTGCACAAAGAACGAATCATGTATAGTTGTGGGCCATGCCGCTGTTTGCGTGTGTGATGTCGCCACTGGGATCCACTGTTCACGTAAAGGTAGGCTTAAAGGTGTTTTGTTTTTAAGATTAAAACATTAATGAAGCTAGTTGTTTAAAAACCTTTGTATTTTGAGTGTAAAGCTCTTTCTTAATAATTTTGTTATACTGTACCAGTACCAGTTGGGTAGTTTTATCGGACAGATGAGTACTTTTATCGGACATCATTAATTCACGTTATTAATTGTAAATACACTAATGTTCACCTTCTTTTAATTTAAATGTAACATACTAATTTGTATCTAACGTGTAACATACTAGAACCACCTGGAACACCAAAGGTACCAGAACCTTGTCACTCAGATCGGGACTGTATAGAGACCGAAGCCTGTTTTATGGGATTGTGTCAAAATCCCTGTGAGTTTGACAACGTATGTGGCATAGGAGCCAATTGCCAGCCAGTAAAACAAAGGCCTATGTGCTCGTGCCCCGCTGGACATGAAGGAGATCCTGCAGTTAAATGTTCACCTAAAATATGTAAGCTTAACTTATACCTACTAATAGTAATTACATTGACTTTAACCATTTGCTTTACCAATCCGTACAATAAAGTTAATGAAATCAGGTGAATATATTAAAAAAATACAACTGCTAAATAAACAGTAAAATTATTATGGTTGTGGCTAAAAATGTAAATAGTATAGCAGTCAAAAATATTTTTCTTTGTGACTGGTTATATAGGAATACTCTTTGTATATTATATAAATATGTATCTTACATTTTGCTCAGTTGGTTGCACTCAAAATGAAGATTGTCCCTTGACTGAAGCTTGTATAAATAGTGCATGTCAACACCCATGTGCCATACACAATCCGTGCACACCTAATGCGGTCTGTATAAACACAAACCACGGATCAGACTGTAGCTGTGCTGAAGGATACCAAGGAAATGGCTATGTCGGATGTGTCCCAGGTAATCAATTTTACAGGTTTTCATGATATGAATATATAATGTATATTTAAGTTAAATTCTAATCAAAATTGTGATTTTAGTAATACCCACTGGTTCAGTATGTCAGTATAATGAGGATTGTCCTCCGGAACTAATATGTGACCGCCTAAACAGAGTATGCATGAATCCGTGTGGTAAGAACGACTGCGGAGATAACGCAGAATGTATTCCATTCAATCACGGAATTCAATGTAAATGTTCTGCTGGATTCACCGGAAATCCGTACTTAGAATGTTTCCAAGGTGAGAAAAGAATGAGTTTTTAATATTATAATTATCATGACATTATATCATACATTCATATCTTGGCGCTAAAACTTTAGAAAGATAAGATTTGCTTGTTAAACAAATAATTACTGTTTTAGTACAAGGATGCCGTTCTGATAATGAGTGCGCTAATTCAGAGGCCTGTATAAATGGCAAATGCGGCTCGCCATGTCGATGTGGAATAAACGCAGTATGCGACGTGTTGAACCACCGTCCGTCATGTAAATGCCTGCCAGGTTACACTGGAAATCCGCAGAATGGATGTGAACCACCGACAAATCCATGCATTCCGAATCCTTGCGGCATAAATGCAATGTGTGAAAGTGACCATGGGAACCCAATCTGTTTCTGTCCAAAGGGGTTAACAGGAAACCCTTTCAAAAATTGCAGTAAGTTAAATACCATAATAATTATAGTTTGGTTAATTAATACTATTGTTCACTTGCATGTTTTTGCACACTCACGTTTTTACATAGGTACTTAAAATCCTCGAATACCGACATGTAATCTGCCCTGATAAATCACTTTCATTATTTATTGCAGTACCCGAAGGTAACGAATGCGAACCAAATCCATGTGGTCCATATTCCGGATGTAGATTAATAGACAGCAAGCCTGCTTGTTTCTGTCTACCAAACTATGAAGGGGATCCTCCAAGACAAATATGTCGACTACCAAATAACCCATGCAACCCGTCACCTTGTGGACCTAACACACAATGTATAACACAATCAAATGGATTTGCAAAATGCACTTGTTTACCCGGTTACATCGAAAGTCCCAATACAATCAGGGGTTGTGTGGAATCACGCAATCCTTGCGAACCAAACACTTGCGGAAAAGGAGCACGGTGTGACCCGAATAGATCTCCACCCTGTTATTGTCCCGAAAATGCGATAGGAAATCCTTATAAATCCTGTAATCCTCAAGGGTATTTACCACCCGAGGTACTTTGTCGACCAGGCCCGTGTGGACCAAACGCAGATTGTTACGTAAGTGGGAACATGGAAATGTGCTTCTGTAAGAATGGGTTCTCTGGTAATCCTCATGTTGGCTGCCAACCTCAAAGAAGTCCCTGTATACCAAATCCATGTGGACCACAAGCCATTTGCCAAGTCAACTTTGAAGGGCAAGCGTTATGTATATGTCCTGAAGGCAGTATAGGTGATGCTTTTGGAGTTGATGGATGTCATTCTAGAGAATGTGAAGTAGATGATGAGTGTAAACTAAATAGAGCTTGCATTGGATATGTCTGTCGTGACCCTTGTCCCGGGGCCTGTGGAATTAATGCTAAATGTCAAGTACAATCTCATCGACCAGTTTGTGTCTGTGAAGATGGCTTGGTTGGGAATCCTTTAATGAGCTGCTTACCACCGGGAGACCAAAAATCAAATGACAAAAAACCTTGTAACACTGCAAGATGTGGTATAAACGCCCTTTGCAAAGACGTTGTTGATAAAGCTTTGTGTTTCTGTCCGCCCGACTTCATTGGAGATCCAAGTATAGAGTGTAAACCTCAATGCATAATGAATTCAGATTGCTCATCTAACGAAGCGTGTATCAATCAAAAGTGTATAGATCCATGTTCATTCAATAACGTGTGTGGTATTCATGCCGTATGTTTGTGCTCGGAACACACAGTGTCATGTGTGTGTCCAGATGGATATATTGGAGACCCATTGACACAATGTCTATATCGACGTGAGTATTAACAATGGTTCCTAAATTAATTGGATTTTTTATTAATTTGATTTTAAATCTAAACCAAACTATTATTTTTCTTCTTTTAATGTATTTTTGTATATTTCAGCAATAATTATTGGAGCCGATAATACGACAGTTCAACCTTGCTCTCCTAATCCATGCGACCCTAATGCTCCATGCGATACTTATGGAAATAATTTTGCTATTTGTGACCCTTGCGTAGGATCAAGTGCTGTGAATAACCCAGCTTGCCGACCAGAATGCGTGTTTAATTCAGAGTGTGCCTTCAATAAGGCATGCTTAAGGAATAAATGTGAAGATCCTTGCCCGGGTTCATGCGGTGTTAATGCCCTATGTTCTGTTTACCATCACGATCCAATTTGTCATTGTATAGAAGGCTTCGAAGGAAATCCATATGAACACTGTAAGCCGACCACAAATCGTAAGTATTCGAAACTAAGAAGTAGCATTCAAATGTAAGTAATTTCTAATAATTATCTTATTTTGATAAAAAAATTTCTTTTTTAGCTAATATATTTGAAACTTGCGATAGTATACGATGTGGTGCTAATGCTGTATGCGAAGATATAAATGGCGCACAAACTTGTAAATGTTTGCCCAACTTTTATGGCAACCCATACATGTCATGCCGTCCTGAATGTGTCGTCAATAGTGACTGCTCACCAGATTTGGCATGTTTAAACAATAAATGTGAAAACCCTTGCAAAGACATATGTGGTATTGGAGCTTTATGTAATACTGTTAATCACCACGCGGTTTGTTATTGTGAGACAGGAAACACAGGAGATCCTTACGTAAGATGCCAACCCATCGTCTCAGTGCCGTCCACACTATCTACATGTGATCCATCACCTTGTGGAGCATACAGTCGTTGCCTTGTGTCATCCTCTGGGTTTGCAGTGTGCTCATGCTTACCAGGCCACAGAGGAGTAGCACCCATGTGCCAACCTGAATGTGTCACTAATTCGGATTGTTCTCAAACAGAAACGTGTGTAAACCAACGGTGTTCAAATTCTTGCCAGGGCAGTTGTGGTGTTAACGCAGAGTGTATTGTAGTTAATCATAATCCAATATGCAGCTGCAGCCCTGGACAAACTGGAGATCCATTCATAGCTTGCGCAGAAGTGATAAAGCCTGGGCCTGGGCTGGACAAAAATCCTTGCGTACCAACGCCATGTGGCCCTAATTCTGTGTGTGAAATTAAGTCGAATCATCCAGTATGCTCATGTCGTCCGAATTATTCAGGCACTCCACCATATTGTAGGCCGGAATGTGTTATAAGTCAAGAGTGCCCATCTAATAAAGCCTGTATCAATGAAAAGTGTGTCGATCCATGTGTTGGAGCATGTGGAAACAAAGCTGTATGTAATGTGGTAAATCATACACCACTCTGTAGCTGCCTGGAAGGATATAGAGGCGATGCTTTTGTAGGCTGTGTCCAAGTTACCCAGGGTGAAACACCGACGCCATGCAATCCATCACCATGTGGGGACAACACTATGTGCTCAGTAGTTAACAATATAGCTCGTTGCTCTTGCATACCGCCCAACATCGGTAATCCGTATGCAGGGGGCTGCCGACCAGAATGTACTATAAACTCTGACTGTCCAAATCACCTCGCTTGCCTGTCAAATCACTGCCGAGATCCATGCAAAGACTTATGTGGCGTAAACGCAGAATGCTCTGTCACTAATCACGTTCCAGTTTGCACTTGTTTGAAGGGTTATGAAGGCGAGCCATTTTCTTCATGTCGTCAGAAATCTTCACCACGTATGTATATTTAAGTAGTTGCGTAGAATATTTTAATATCCCTACATAAAACCTTTAACGTTTAACTTTGTTTGTAACAGCCGCATTTCTTGAATATTAAAATATTAAATCTTACTGTTAAAAATAATTTAAATCTTGCCAAAAAATTTTGTAGCGCCAACTTTCAATCCATGCGAGCCATCACCTTGCGGAGCGAACAGTGAATGCCATGTGGTGAACGAACGCGCCGCATGTTCGTGCCGCGCGGGTTATCTTGGAGCGCCGCCCGTCTGCCGTCCTGAGTGTGCCGTCAATTCCGACTGTCCCACAAACAGAGCCTGTATCAACCACAAGTGCAAAGACCCCTGTCTACACAGCTGCGGTTTAGACGCACGCTGTCATGTTGTTGGCCACAACCCCATTTGCACATGTCCAGAAAATCTACCAGAAGGTGATCCATTCATAAGATGCAACAGACGATGTAAGTTGAAAAAAGTTACATGTATATTAACTCGGGATAGATTGTTACCTGTGATAAGATTGAGCGACAACCTTAAACTAAAAGCCAACAGCATTTTTTCCAATACAGCTATTGAGAGTGGATAAATTGAACCATAATTATGAAGAACAAGGATATAACCTTTGTTTTGTATTTTAGGAACTGTAGGAAGTGTTTATACTCAAAATAAAATGACGCTTTTTTACTTTATTCATTAATTCTGAAAAAGATTGGAACGTAATGGGTAAAGTACGTGCCAACTGCTACTTTTGTATGTGTGTAATTTATATGTTGTATTCTATTTGTTGACAGCTATTATTCAAACCGCACCAGATCCATGTCTACCGTCGCCATGTGGGCCACATTCCTCGTGCCGTCGCAACGAAGACGGCTATCCCGTGTGCTCTTGCGACCTCGGCACGCTAGGGACTCCACCTTCTTGTCGTCCACAATGCGTTATCAACCAGGACTGTCCCTTGGCGCTCGCTTGTTTGGCGGGTAATTGTGTCAACCCATGCGTAGGCTCCTGTGGCTTTAATGCACGCTGCATAGTGCAAAATCATCAGCCAATATGTTCCTGCGATGAAGGTTTTTCGGGTGATCCATTTGCTGGCTGTAATCCTTTTGAAGGTAAGCTTAAATTATTTTTTTAAATCGCACCATCTGCATGTTTTTCATAAGTGTATGTGATAGCATGTTTTATGTACCTATAAAAATTTTGCAGCTTCAAAAGACGTTCCTCATCAACCTTGCAATCCATCACCTTGTGGACCTAATGCCATTTGTCGAGAAAGGAATGGTGCTGGTTCTTGTATATGTGTAGATGGATTTTACGGTGATCCATATCGTGGTTGTCGCCCAGAATGCGTCATGAACACTGATTGTCCTAGAGACAGATCTTGTTTCAATAATAAATGCGTGGACCCGTGCTCTGGTGCTTGTGGGCAGAACACTGAATGTAGAGTTGCAAACCATGCACCTTCATGTTACTGCTTGCCTGGATATAAAGGAAAC
The DNA here is from genome assembly GCA_007844875.1 of Busseola fusca. Classification (NCBI taxonomy): domain Eukaryota; kingdom Metazoa; phylum Arthropoda; class Insecta; order Lepidoptera; family Noctuidae; genus Busseola; species Busseola fusca. The sequence continues at coordinate 12,701 of VKGM01007031.1, read as the reverse complement.
CCTCTTCATGCATGTACTCCTGTTTCATGTAAGACTTTCTTTCTTGATCTTTCTTTATATGTCTATTTCTGTATTTCATGCTATACTTATCTGTCTATTTTCTTTCCTATACAATGTAGCTCTACCAGAACCTGTGGATCCGTGCAACCCTTCGCCTTGCGGGCCCTACAGTAAATGTCGCGTGTTTAATCGGCATGCAGTTTGTACATGCCTTGATCTATGCGTTGGTTCTCCGCCAAATTGTAGGCCTGAATGTATAGTTAGTTCTGATTGTCGGCCAGATAAAGCATGTATTAATCAAAAATGCCAGGACCCGTGTCCTGGTATGTGCGGTGTCGACGCTCAATGTCAAGTTGTTAATCATAATCCTATATGTAGCTGTATTAACGGATATACCGGTGATCCTTTCATTAGATGTTTCTATGAAGAAAGTAAGTAATAATGATATTTATTTGAAATATATCGAATTTATTATTATTTATTATTAGTCATAAAAATAATTATTTGATTTATTAATTTTGACAGAACAAATGGCCCCAATAAATAACTGCCTACCGAATCCTTGTGGACCACATTCTTTATGCAAAGATGTTAATGGCCTGTCCGTGTGCACATGCTTAGAAAATTACGTGGGAAGGCCCCCTAACTGCAGGCCCGAGTGCATGATTAGCGTTGAATGCCCAGGCAACTTAGCTTGCATTGCTGAGAAATGTCGTAACCCTTGTCCGGGCTCTTGTGGATACCATGCAAGTTGTGCTGTTGTTAAACATGTACCAGTTTGTTCTTGTGACCAAGGATATACAGGAGATCCGTTTTCAGGATGTTCTCCTATCCCATGTAAGTTTATTATTTGTGATAAATGTTCTGTTATTATTTTAAACTGTGATTTATAATCAATATTATTTAAACTTGTAGCTATCGAACCTCAGGTCGAAAGTCCTTGTTCACGGTCACCATGTGGGGCGAATGCTATATGCAAAGAAAGATATGGAGTAGGATCATGCTCGTGTCTTCCTGATTACTTCGGAGATCCATATGTGGAATGTCGTCCAGAATGTGTATTGAATTCAGATTGTCCGAAAGATAGGGCTTGCATCAACAATAAATGTAAAGATCCCTGTCCTGGAGTATGTGGAATGAATGCTGAATGTCGTGTCAACAATCATGCACCATCCTGTGCCTGCCTGTCTGGTTATGAAGGAAACCCATTTACATCTTGCTATATACGTAAGAAATCTAATTAATTCTATAACATATCGATCAATCCAATTACGTGTAACTTATTCTCGTGTAAATAACCATTCTAACGGGCTATTTTAGGTCAAAATGAAGTTCCAGTAGATCCATGTTCACCATCACCTTGTGGACCATACAGTTTGTGTCGGGTTAACGGTGGACATGCAATATGTTCATGCCAAGAAAACTATTTTGGTTCACCGCCCTTCTGTCGGCCGGAATGTATGGTTAGCAGCGAATGTATGCCCAACAGAGCTTGCATTAATCAGAAATGTGTCGACCCATGCATCGGAGCATGTGGTAATAATGCTAAATGTACTGTTGTCAATCACAACGCGTTATGTAGTTGTCCTCCAAATTACGCCGGAGATCCATTCGTGCATTGCGCCTTTGAAAAAAGTGAGTTATATATATTTTTATTGAATACTATGAACGTAGTACTTATGTGTATAAAAATGTATTCATTGATCAACGATTAAAATTATTTTAGGGCCGGAACCAAAGCCTTCTGGTAATCCCTGCATACCATCGCCTTGTGGGCCCAATTCACAATGTCGGGTGATTGGAGAAACCCCAGCGTGTTCTTGTCAAGCTGGTTACATTGGCAGGGCTCCAAATTGTCGCCCTGAATGCATTTACGATGAAGAATGTCCAAGCAACCTGGCTTGTATTCGTGAAAAGTGTGTTAATCCTTGCGAAGGATCCTGTGGTTCAAACGCAGAATGCGTTGTGATAAATCATAAAGCTGTTTGCCATTGTCGCGAAAGCTATTCGGGTGATCCATTTAGCGGTTGTTACTTTATTCGTAAGTTTCTTGAAAAATATTTCTAAATTGTATTTTTCATCCCGTATCAATGTCTGATTAATTTATTTTTCGTTCGTAGTCACAGTGGCAAGTGAAGACGAGACAAATCCTTGTAACCCATCGCCCTGCGGGCCAAACGCAATATGCACTGAAAGGAACTCGGCTGGAGCCTGTACATGTGCGCCCGGATATTTTGGTGATCCATATTTGGGTTGTCGACCTGAATGTGTCACAAATAACGACTGTCCGATCGATAAAGCATGTTCTAATAACAAATGTATAGACATATGTCAGGGCGCGTGTGGCATAAATGCTCATTGTACGGTGGCACACCATACACCAGTATGTCTATGTATTGATGGTTACGATGGAAATCCAGTTGTGTCTTGCCATCCTCAGAGAAAACGTTAGTAATTTGGTTCTAAATAATTTAAAGTATAATGTTGTACCATGTTCTAACTTTTAAAATCCACTTCATTTGGTTTTTAGCACTGGCGGATGCAAACCCTTGTATCCCGTCACCTTGTGGGCCTTACAGCAATTGTAAAATTGTGGATGATCACGGAGTATGTTCTTGTCGGGAAGGATACGTAGGCTCACCTCCCACTTGTAGACCAGAATGTGTATTAAGCACGGATTGTCCGCAACACCAAGCATGTATTAAGCAAAAATGTAGGGATCCGTGCCCGGGAACCTGTGGTGTCAACGCAAGGTGTCAAGTGATAAACCATAACCCAATTTGTACATGTAAAGCCGGATATACTGGTGACCCATTCGTTACATGTCAGTTGGAGCAAAGTAAGAATACAACAAAAATAATAAAAGCAACTCAATTGAAATTGTTTATATTTTTTGATCTCCCGTTAAATATAATAATAAGTATTATTTATTTCATTTCTCAATTTTTAAATTTCATTGTTTTTTTCTTATTTTCATTATTCTTTTCATTATTTTTCTACCTTTGTATACCACTCGTGCCATATATTTTATATTCTCTATATTCTGTTTTCTAAATCTGTCTTATTTTCTTTCTTTCTTAGAACCTATCTTAGGGGTGCCTAAAGGAAATCCATGTGTTCCTTCGCCATGTGGTCCATATTCTCAATGTAAAATAGTTGGAGAAGCGCCTGCATGTTCATGCTTACCGAGTTATATTGGTGTAGCACCAAATTGTAGACCTGAATGTTCTATCAACGCTGAATGTCCTGGTAATCTTGCATGCCAAAATGAAAAGTGTGTGGATCCGTGTCCTGGGTCTTGTGGGTTTAATGCGGAATGTACTGTAGCCAATCATGTTGCACAATGTAGCTGTTTCACGGGATATACGGGTGACCCTTTCAGTGGCTGTTCACCGTTTGAACGTAAGTTTTGGAACGTAAGGCACCATCATTGTATTATACAGAATGAAATTGAATAGGTGCGCCAAATTAACATATCTAACTCAACGTGTTTGTGAAAATTTAGAGCATGTCATTAAAAAAAGAAAAGGCATACTTGCGCGTAGACATTAGACAAGCGATTTGGTTACGTCATCGCGCGCACGGCCTTTTGTCGTAGGGACGGTCAAAATTAGGTAAATGACCAATAGTTCAATGCGTTACCAATTTTCTTCAGATTGTGAACTCTGCGAATGGAATAGATTGTATGTAGGGCGCGCGTTAAAATTCATACTTTCATTTCTTATTTTTATAAAAAGTTAGTTTGCACTATCTAAATGATAACTACACGATTTATATCAAGAATTTAGCTTTAGAAAAGGAAAATTTATAATAATTGTGTAACACTTATTGAACCTCCTATTTCGAGTCACGCAAGTTTTCAATTTCATTCTGTATATCAGGTATTTTTGGATTTATATTAAAATACTGAATTATGTTTTTCAGACCATCAACAACCACCACCGAATCCTTGCAGTCCTTCACCTTGTGGCGCTAATGCGTTGTGTAAAGAAAGAAATGGAGTTGGGTCCTGTTCGTGTCTGCCAGAGTACTTTGGTGATCCATACACTGGATGTCGACCAGAATGCGTATCCAATTCGGATTGTGATCGCAATAAGGCCTGTTCAAACAATCGATGCAAAGATCCTTGCCCAGGGGCTTGCGGAATAAATGCTGAATGCAGAACTGTCAATCATTCTCCGACATGTACATGTCTTTCAGGATACAACGGTAACCCATTAGTCAGATGCGAAATAGAAAGTAAGTGAAAATTTTTTTTGGAGTTCGTCGTTTTATTTTTTAAATAAGTAAATATTTGTAATTGAAAAAAAAGTTCTGAACTGCATTAAGTATAACACAATTTTTTTTGCAGTTGTTACAGAATCTTCGAAGGCGGACCCCTGCCAACCATCCCCATGTGGACCAAACAGCTTATGTCGGGTGATAAATGGTCACAGTGTATGTACATGCGAGAGTGACTACATTGGCACGCCACCTTCCTGCCGCCCCGAGTGTATCGTCAGCTCGGAATGCCCGCAAGATAAAGCCTGTATTAAAAAGAAATGCAAAGATCCATGCCAAGATTCCTGCGGTCTTAACGCTCGGTGCCAAGTTATTACACACAATCCTATTTGTACTTGTAGTCCCGGATACACAGGAGATCCGTTCGCTCAGTGCAGTCAAGTAGAATGTAAGTAATTAAGCAATCATTGCAGTAGGTGAAGAATGCGTGAGTTTATGAATGTATGTAGTAGGTAGCAAGTTCAGCATGGTTAACGCTGCAAGTGACTGATTTAAATTATTTGCATTATAATGGTTTTATATAGTGAAATTATTTTTAGATGTCCAACCCACCACCGACCCCTGTGTGCCTTCTCCGTGTGGGCCCAATTCGGAATGTCGTGTTATTGGAGATCAGGCGGCCTGTTCCTGTTTACCAAATTACATTGGCAGAGTACCAAACTGTAGACCGGAATGTACCATGGATCCGGAATGTCCCAGTAACACAGCTTGTATTAATGAGCGCTGTAAAGATCCTTGTCAAGGTGCATGTGGTGTAAATGCTCTTTGTTTAACAATTAATCACAACCCAGTGTGCTCTTGCCAACAAGGTTTTACAGGAGATGCTGTGAGGAATTGTGTCCAAATTTTTATATCATGTGGGTATATTTTCATATACATATATATTTAAACTTGACCAAAGTTTTAAAATCTTAACATTAAAATAAAAAAAAAGGTTGAAAAAGTACCTTAGATAGTAATGATGATGTATTGTATATTTCGCAGCTACTGAAATGACAACATCAAGTCCATGCACACCGTCTCCGTGTGGCCCTAACGCGGAGTGCCGAGAATATAACGGAGCTGGTGCTTGCGTTTGTTCCGAAGGCTACGAGGGTGACCCATACAGTACACATGGGTGTCGTAGAGAATGCGAGAGTAATGATGATTGCACACCAAACTTAGCATGCACACGATTCAAGTGTATTGATCCCTGTCCAAGAACTTGCGGCCAGTTAGCACAGTGCACCGTTGAAAATCATATTCCTGTTTGCTCTTGCCCAAGGGGATATACTGGTGATCCATTCTTCCAGTGCAAAGAAATTACATTGCCACGTAAGTTTGAATCTTTAATATAGTCAAGTAACTGACATAGACATTGTAATCATGTAGGTATTGTTAATAATTATCATTTTAATTTACAGCAAGTCCACAAAATCCGTGTGAACCCACACCCTGTGGTCCAAATAGCCAGTGTAGACAAGTGAACATGCAAGCAGTGTGTTCATGTCTGCCGAATTACATTGGATCACCACCGTCATGTCGACCTCAGTGTATTGTAAACAGTGAATGTGATACATCTAAAGCTTGCATCAATCAAAAATGTGATGATCCATGCCCACATTCCTGTGGCTTGAGAGCACATTGTATAGTAAAGAACCATAACCCTATCTGCACGTGCCCATTAGGCATGACTGGCGATCCGTTTACGCAATGCTATGGTAAGTTTATAATCCACCAATAAAATGTAGGTTTTAAAACCAATATCAGAATATTAATATTCCCGATATTTACGATTTATCATTTATTTTTAGGAATTCCACCAACAACTGAAAGGCCTCCATCTTGTACTCCTTCACCCTGTGGTCCTCATTCGCGTTGCCAATTATTAGCAAGTGGACCAGCCTGCTCATGTCTTCCTGGTTATGTGGGTTCCCCACCTTCATGTCGGCCCGAATGTACGATTACCGCCGAATGTCCAGCTTCACTAGCCTGTGTACGACAAAAATGTGAAGACCCATGTCCAGGGTCATGCGGTGTCGATGCATCATGTCACGTTATGAACCATGTAGCTATTTGTGTGTGTAACGAAGGATATACTGGCGATCCGTTTGCAAGATGCTTGCCAATCCTTGAAGGTATGACAATTTATTCAGAATATTTTTTGCGGAATATGGCTGTGCTCTTCTGGACAAAATTATAAATTAATATTTTGTTTTAGATTCGACTACTCCAGAGCCTTCAGATCCATGCAACCCGTCTCCATGCGGTGCCAATGCCGTTTGCGATAACGGATTCTGTACATGCTTAGCGGAGTACAGTGGAAACCCTTACGAAAGTTGCCGTCCAGAGTGCACTGGCAGCCAGGAATGTCCTAGGGATAAGGCTTGTTTCAGAAATAAATGTCGAGATCCGTGTCCAGGTACATGTGGACAAAATGCTAAATGTGACGTTATAAATCACATACCCACATGTTCCTGTATGACAGATTACACCGGCAATCCATTTACACACTGTCGCCGTATGGAACAAGAAAAAACAAGGCCTAGAGATTCGTGTCATCCATCCCCTTGTGGACCCAATAGTATTTGTAAGAATGTTGACAATGCTGCTGTATGTGCTTGTGTTGAAGGGTTCCAAGGCTCACCTCCGGCTTGCCGGCCGGAATGCGTGGTGAGCTCCGAATGTCCGTCTACTAAAGCTTGCGTTAGTCAGAAATGCATTAACCCCTGTGTCAACGCATGTGGAATATCTGCTCGTTGTGAAGTAATCAATCACAGTCCAATTTGTAGCTGTAATTCAGGACAAACTGGGGATCCATTCAAGAGTTGTTATGATATTCCACTTCCACCATCTCAGCCAACAGATGCATGTAATCCATCCCCATGTGGACCTAACTCACAATGTATGGAAAGAAATGGAAAAGCTAATTGTAGATGTATCGAGAATTACATTGGACAGCCACCCAATTGCAGACCGGAATGTGTTATTAATCCAGATTGCCCTTCAAATCAAGCATGTGTTAAAAATAAATGCATTGATCCTTGCCCTGGCTCGTGTGGAGTGAATGCTGATTGCATTGTTGTCAGCCATACTGTTTCATGTAGTTGCCGAGAAAAGTTTACAGGCAATCCGTTTATGCAATGTGTTCCTCAAAAAGGTGTGTAGTTAATGTATTTATTAATAGAATATAAGGATATGTGCTGGAAAAAATAATAGGCTAATAGGAACTACTCTAGTTGGTTTAGGTAGTAGTAGCTGCGAAATGCTGGCAGCATCTAGTTTTAAAGTATATACCAAAAGCGTAACGTGTCAATGTATAATAAACACAATCATTTAATCATATATTCCCAAACACAAGAAGTAAGATTTAATTCGTTAGCACAATTTTGTTACAAACCGTAAAAGAGTTGTACGTAAGAACAAGAAAATATACATAGATTAGCAAGCAAAGAACTGAATTAATAAAAATATTGTTTTTTTTTTTAAGTGATTTTTAATATCTGGAGTGACATTTTATTTTTCAGAAAATCCCGTACAGCCTTGTGATCCATCCCCCTGTGGAGCAAATGCCGTTTGTAGTCAACGAGACGGAGCTGGATCATGTTCATGTCTGGAAGGATATCAAGGAAATCCCTATGACGGTTGCCGTCCTGAATGTGTTCTGAGCTCTGATTGTCCAGCTGATAAGTCATGCATAAGAAATAAATGCGTGGACCCTTGCCCAGGAATATGTGGTAGAAATGCTGAATGTAATGTTATAAATCACGTTCCTAGTTGTAGTTGTATCAAAGGGTTCACAGGAAATCCATTTGACCAGTGCATAAAAGAACAAATTACAGAAATTATTAAACCGTGCCAGCCATCGCCTTGTGGTCCTAATAGTGTTTGCAGAGAGAATGGTGGACTAGCATCTTGCGAATGCTTACCAGACTACAGAGGCGCACCTCCTGATTGTAGACCAGAATGTACTGACAATAGTGAATGTCCGTCAGATCGGGCTTGCCATAGGTTAAAATGCGCCGACCCTTGCAGAGGTACTTGTGGCATAGGATCACACTGCCAAGTTATAAATCATAGTCCCTTATGCAGCTGTCCTGCGGGAATGACTGGTGATCCGTTTAAAAAATGTATTGAAATCGAAAAAACAGATCTTGAACCACCAATACATCCATGTCAGCCGAATCCATGCGGAGCGTACAGTGAATGTCGACCAATTAACAACAGTCCGTCATGTTCATGCATTCAAGGGTATATAGGTGCTCCACCGAATTGTCATCCTGAGTGCCTTGTCAATACAGATTGTCCGTCGCACCAGGCGTGTATTGCTGAAAGATGTAGAAATCCATGTGAAGGTTCTTGTGGATTCAGAGCTGAATGTCGTGTACACGATCAAATACCTATTTGTAGCTGCCCCATTGGTTATTCTGGTGATCCATTCATACAATGCACGGAGTTGATAGGTATGTATTTAACCCCTTGTTGTGAAACACCTAAACTGTTTTTCGATCATATGGCTCAAACGCATGTCTAACGCCACTTTTTTCCATTTTGCAGAGACTCGTCCAACTTTACCGGATCCTTGCAATCCATCTCCTTGTGGCGGTAATGCCATTTGTGATGCAGGCGCTTGCTCCTGCCTGCCTGAATATTTTGGTGATCCTTATGTGGGTTGTCGAGTTGAATGCAGTACTAATGGCGAGTGTTCTCCGACTCGTACATGCCAAAGAGGAAAATGTGTGGATCCATGCCCAGGTGCATGCGGAACGAATGCAGTATGTTCAGTCAATAACCATATACCATCATGCACTTGTTCTCCTGCCACCTCAGGGGATCCTTTCAGTTTGTGCACTCAAATTCAAATCCAAAAAGGTAAAGTATATGTTAAACTAATTCCCAATTAGTGAATACAATTTATTTTTTTAAGAATTTCCTCTTAAGTTATCATTTTAAATGTTTATAGATGATCCGATATCACCTTGTTCGCCGTCTCCATGTGGCCCCTACAGTGAATGTACAGTAAGTCAAAATGGTGCTGCAGCTTGTTCGTGCAAGACAGGACATATTGGATCTCCTCCTTCATGTCGACCAGAATGCCTCGTCAGTGCCGAGTGCAAATTACAGTTAGCTTGTATTGATCGAAGATGCCGCGACCCTTGTGAAGGAGCTTGTGGGCGCGGCGCTCGTTGCCAAGTTATTGCTCACTCACCGATTTGCACATGTAACGAAGATTATACTGGAGATCCCTTCTCTTATTGCTATCCGAAACCAGGTATTGATATAGTGTACTTCTCAGTTTTATGACCCGTGATTTAAAAAAATTATAAAATTGCATTTTTTGAGGTCGTTATGCTTAAAACCTTTTTGTTTTGTAGCACCGCCAACACAGCCTATCGACCCTTGTGAGCCCTCCCCATGCGGTCCAAATTCACTTTGCCTTAATTCCGGAGAAACACCAGCATGCAGCTGTCAGCCAGGTTATATAGGAGCTCCACCAAACTGTCGGCCAGAGTGTACCATCAGCGCTGAATGCCCAGCGGCTTTAGCTTGTGTCGCACAGAAATGTAAAGATCCGTGTGTTCAAGCTTGTGGCCCACGAGCCATTTGTTCTGTGGTCGATCATCGTGCGATTTGTGCCTGCGAAACAGGGCTAGAGGGCGATCCTTTCCAGGGATGCTCACAGCCAAAAGGTAATCATCAAATACAATGTTGTATTATATTTGACACTTTTTAATTACTGTTTTACCAAACACTTTAAGAGTTTAGGTTCAATGTGAGAAATTTTGAAGTTAATTATTGTCAAAAAAAAAAAAATATGATGTATGTGGGTTTTGGTAGGTACAACTTTTACACTTAAAATATTTTTTTTGGATTAAGGTAAACGGAAGTTGTATAATAATGCTCTAGGGAAACTGATGTACCAACCAATTAAGATGCATATAACCACTCAGCTTGGCAAAGCGTGATAATTTGTTCATGCTTTAAATGACGTGCTTGTCATGTAAGAAAATATAAACTTAGCGGTCACGCCTCACACGGTTTACTAATTAACATAGGACTGTATATATGTTCTTACTTTGGGACTGAGTGGTGACCATGCCCGCCTATTGGTTTAAAGGCAATTACATCTATACAGCCCCTATGCAAATGCTTTCAACATAAGCCTAGGACCAGGTCGGTAGGTACCGATACGATGAAAAACAGGTCAATAAATCGCTTCCAAGAGGGATATAACTTAAGAAAATAACTGTTAATGTGATATAATGCCTTTTGCTTGACTACGGAGCACGCGGAGATAACCTAGCACTTACAGTAAAGCTTAGGCTGTCCGCCATGACAGCCGCTTTTGGACGGCGCTGCTTGAGATAGTGACGCTGAAGCCGGAATAAGGAGGTCACTAAACGTCGCCAGGCCCAGCAAGCTTCAACTAACGCTTCGGAACAGGACGTGCTTCCACGGTGACTGACATGTTTATCGGTAAGTCAATTTATTCTATTTGAAAAACATTTCAGCTCCACCAAAGGTCGAATATCTAAATCCGTGTGAACCATCCCCTTGTGGTGCGAATGCCGAATGTAAAGTGCAAGGAAACGCCGGATCATGCTCATGTTTGCCTGATTATTTCGGTGACCCTTACCAAGGTTGTAGACCTGAATGCTTAGCTGATTCAGACTGTCCGTTGGTTTCGGCGTGCAACAGAAACAAATGCGTAGATCCGTGTCCGGGAGTTTGTGGATATAATGCTGACTGCTATGTCACCAACCATAAACCAAATTGTAATTGCAAGCCGGGATACACTGGCACTCCACTCTCAATTTGTCATCTCATAAGAGGTAAATATTCATAGTCACTGAAGTTATAAGTTAAGTGATCATGACTGAGCATATTTAAACATAGAATACCTATAATATCCTTTCAGAAAACGACATGGCAATTATAAATGTATGCAATCCGTCACCCTGTGGAATCAACGCAATTTGTAAAGAAATAAACAACCAACCGGTTTGTTCATGTCTACCAAATTATATGGGCTCGCCACCAAATTGCAAACCAGAATGCATGATGAACTCTGAATGCAAATCGAATAGAGCTTGTGTTAATCAACGATGCATTAATCCTTGCCCAAAGCCATGTGGACAAAATACAGAATGCAAAGTAATCAATCACAGTCCAGTATGTACTTGTCGGTCGGGATACTCTGGAAATGCGTTTACAACGTGTAGTCTAATATTGCGTAAGTTGGCATAAACATTCCTATTACTTTATTTTTAAATCGTATACCGTATAATAATTGTATTTAATTTATTTTGTAGAAACATCTCCAAGTATAGCAGTTCCTTCAGATCCCTGTTTACCTTCACCGTGTGGTTCATACGCTGAATGTCGAGATAATAACGGATTAGCTTCATGTTCTTGCTTGCCGTCATACGTCGGCTCTCCGCCGTACTGTAAGCCCGAGTGCGTCGTCCATTCTGACTGCCCGAGTGATCGGGCTTGCGAAGCCGAAAAATGTCGAAACCCGTGCGATGGCTCTTGCGGTCTATATGCCAAGTGTTTTGTAAACAATCACGTTCCGGTCTGCCTTTGCCCAGATGGTTTCACTGGAGATCCATTTAGGCAGTGCAGTCCTAAGCCCGTAGCCGGTATGTTTTTTAATTTTACTTATGTATATTCTATTTAAATTAGTGGATAGAAAATTATTAAGCAAAGCCAGAACATTGAAAATAATTGGTGTACGACGCTTAACGAAGTCGATACTTGTCACTTATACCTACCTCCCTTCATTATGATTGTTTTTATAGTACTTACCGGACCATACCTAGGCTTGCCCGTATCATACGTTTTGGTCACGGAGAGCGAAGGTCAAAGTTCCAACTTTTTTTTAAAGAAAACCAGTTTCAAATTTCATAAATTAACTTCAAATACACTTTTTTTTGTCAGACTTTTACTGACTAAAACCCACCCATGTTCTTTACTTGCCTATGCGCCAGGGGCCACGGTATCTCTTTCGAATAACCCGCGGCCCTGGGAGGCATCGGTCCTTATGGACCCCGACACGCTGTGCTGACAACTTCAAATACTCCAACACTCTTCTCCACGTTATTGCACAACAAAAGTAAAAGTGGTTTCCTAGTAATAATTTTTGCTCTATGGTAATGGCTATATGATAGGTCTTTTTAAATCCTGTAGAATTCAGATTTGTAATAGCTATCTTTTAAGTTGGAATTATTTAATGATTTAAGTTATATGTACATCATTATTTCTAGTTGCACCCGAGACTGTTCCAAGTGATCCATGTCACCCGAGTCCTTGCGGTCCGAACAGCGTCTGCAACAATGGCATTTGCTCGTGTATTGTTGGCTACCACGGTGACCCTAATCTTGGCTGCCGACCAGAATGCGTGTATAATACAGATTGCCCGCTAGACAAAGGATGTTCAC
>VKGM01007002.1:0-12477 GCA_007844875.1 Busseola fusca | reverse complement strand
TCATGGCACTCATCTCGGAATATAAACAATCCCATTGTTTTTTGCCAGGACAAACAAAATCAAGTCAAGTTTACCAAATTGCCACACATCGTCAATTTACCGTGTCATAGCCATTTCATATAACTGACAAACAATGACAGAAGACCAGAATGACAATTAAAGATTGACAATTTAAGCTGGTATTCCATTTGTTAAACAATAATGGCCTGACTTTTCATAAGTTTTGTATTACGGTACTTCTTGCGATTATTTTGAATTCAGTGCCTAACTTAAGGCGACAGGCGCGACACGATTTTGTTAAAATAATTTCCATGAAGTTGTCATAGAAAATGTTCGAAATGAAATGTTTTCTAATATACAAAACGCTTCCGCAGTCGCATAGCGCCTCTCTGGGGGTTAGCCTTATTCATAACAGTGTGTTTATAGAAATATTTGTTGCGCACTAGAAACTCTTTGCATTTGTAATCGGGATCATAAAAAGTACAAAACATGCTTTGTTCCTTATAACATAGCAGTACTGTACTTGCCCACAGTAAGTACAATAGGCAATAACTATATTAATACGTTTGTACAGTACTTGAGGTTAAAGATTTAGGCTTCATAGTAGGAGTAATGACACCAATTAAGGCTCATTAACGCTTTAGTGAGTGGGTTTGTAATAACTACCTCTGTAAATTACACGAGGGAGGAACTTGGGTCGTGTTAACATAAAACTATAAACGAGAAAAGTTAAAAGGATCGTGCGTACTTTTATTGCTGTTCCTCTCAAAATTATCATAACTAAGGCATCATCATACCGCCGACCCCAATATAGTTGGGAAAAGGCTAGGCAAACCTTTTCCCAAAAGATTTTGAACATTGCGGTTAGCTTCCAGTCCACCCGGATGCATGCAGGAGAATACCAAAAAAATAAAAAAAAAACTCGGAAAAGTGAATTACGAAAAAGTCGCCTCAACATGACAACTTTACTGAAGTGAAGTGAGCTGTTAATCCCTCGCATTGGGTGAAATAACAGTGCACTTCAAGCTCACCTAAGTTTTCACGGTGATTTTTTTTTTTACAGAATAAACCAGCTAATCTCATTTTTGTCATCTGTACGTGAAGATACCAAAATTCGAAACCTTCCCTACTAATTACCTACTTGTTAGCACTATTTAGCTATTTACACTTAGCAACATTTTTCTTCTCTTCTTCTACTGTATTGGTTGTAATTTTATATTGTTACGAGTATAGTACAACCATATTATTATGAAACCGATTTCCTCGTAGAATAACAATTGCAACTTTGAAATAAAATGTATTTATCACAAAGTTGCAATCTGTTCCCACTGCCGAGACACAGTCTTCCTTTCCTCTCTGTGAGAGGGAGTGGGCCATAATCCACCACGCGGGCCCATTGTGGGTTGGTGGAAGTCACATGGCTTCGAATGTTTTATCTAGGACATGGCGGTTTCCACACGATGTTTTCCTTCGCCGTTTTGAGAGCAGTGGTGTTGAAATTTAATACACAAACGATCGATTCTGTAAAAATGTCACCGTGATGAGTTAGGTGAACTGAGCTTGGAATGGGCTGTCATTAGTGTCAATCCCTAGCACTCGTTGGAATGACAGCTCAATCCACGCTCACTTCACCTAGGTTTTCACGGTGAGATGGTTGCAGAATCGTGCAGATGGACGACATACAACTCGTAAGTCGGCACTGGGCCACCACTGCTCTGAATTCTGCTAAATGTATATTTTGTACTCGTTATTGTATTGCACTAGCAACAGTTATCATCCGCGTCCGACTAGACGTGCTAAACATGGCTTGAAGTGACGCTAACGCAATTAGAACTGGTAGGTAGATACTGATTGGAATTAAAAGGAAACTGGATAGTAATGTTTTTCGAGCAAAATAACTGCAATTTTACTGGTAATATGAAGACCTGATACTGTCAATAATCAATTGATTATGTTAGCTTGTGTTACTCTTGTCAATGAGTCAGAGCTTAGATAAGTAGTGAATATTTGTTTGAGTATATTGTGTGTGAGTGCGCTACAAAACTCATGCAATAGGCCGCAACACACATAAGGGCAGTGCAACGCACACTACAGGCATAGTTTGCATTGTTTTATATAAAATCTGCGAAAGCGACAATGCGTTGTGTTCTGGTGCGGCCCTAATCTACTTTAGTCTTAAAACTACCTTTGGTCACAATTAACGTAATTTAAAAAAAGAAACCCACCAATCTCTCTCCAGATAGCACTTCAAGCAACTTGATGAGTTGCTTGCCATCCCGCATGTCGACGTACAGGTCGCCGATACGGCACCCGACGCGCACCAAGTGAGAGTTCACCCATTTTTGAAAAGTTTTCTTCTGCACGCTTTCTCGTTCGTCTGTCAAGGAATAACATTTTTTAGTTCTACATACATGCCTAATAAATTATTACAGACCACTATTTATGTAAAAAGTAAAGCATAATATATGATGCGGACCAAGTATCGTCCCTTGGGGTAATCCCTAAGAGGACTTACAAACGAAGCTAGAAAAGTGACTGAAATTTGTATTCTGAGACATGATTGAGAAGAGTCACTTGGGATATATGATAGAAACTATGTAATCAAAATTCTCTAAAAGACGGACCTGAAAGCCAAAAGTAATGCACATAATAAATACTCATACAAATTAAAAGTAAAACGATAAAAACAAAGTAGGGAATGTTAACACATTAACCGCCAGTGGGGACGACCGCGCCACGGCGACCAGATAGCTGGCTTCGCGGACCGAGTCTTCAGGAGTGGAGGCTCCAGCCCACCCGGGACAGCCGACGACATCGTAATAACTCACACGACAACACTCCAACAAGGTGTTGGGTTCGGAATTTAATATGGGTAATTCGAGATATGGATCAGATTGCTATTCGCACGCTTCAGAGCGGAAAGCACAGTCCTAGATGTGCAGGGTGTTGTACTGTAGTACCAAAGGTTATTTTAATAAAAAAATATGCATAATCTCCGCATCTTTATCGGAAAATCGATTTACATTACCTAGGACCGGACCGGGGTGACTACAGAGTCACTCCCTAAAATGAGGTTATCCCCTCATTAAGTTTATCGGATCACTTTTATGATTGTCATGGAAACTCCCAAATCGAAAATAATCTTGCAAAATTATTATTTTGACACATTCAAAAGCGATATCATCAAATTCCATTTAAAATGATTGTACATGAAACAATTGCTGAACAAATATAGATTCATAAGGAAAAAGAAGTAGGAAATTTAGAATGTTACTGTATAATAATGATGTTATTTACAGAAACCGGTATACATTAAACTTTAATTCCAGGGAAATTGAAAATGCCCCACCACAACTGATCTCTCATCCGACGAAGGAGAAAACCAAAATCCAAAATGATGCAATCCAAAAGAAGCACGACACTGAAGAACACTGATAACACAACACTACAAACCTCTGAGTTCAATCACGACCTTGTCATAATACACTTCTAAACCGGGCACTTCAATATCTACTCCTTTTTTTATCAGCTCATATCCCTCGGTGGATGTCATGTCGCCAGCGACGAGCGGCGACTGAACCACCGTACCAGGCCAAAGACGAGAAGAATTAGAGCGACAAAATTCAACTACCAGTGGACAAGGATATTCGATACCGCTACGACAGATGTCGACAACTCAGGGCAGGTTTTCAATTATTAGAACATTCGTTACACTACTGATCGTGTCGCTACTTGCTACACATTTATGTTAACAACTGAAACTGACACAATCAATTTTTTAACAAATATTGCCCAGGTAACAGCAAAAACGGTAAACTATGATTGGTTCAACAAGAAGATTCGGTTGAAGTAACAGATAACACTTTTCACCAATCGATAAACGTCAGGTATCGAAAACTATCTGATAGTTCATTGAATTTTATTTGGACACGAGTAATTTTACTTTACGCATTTTGACAAATTCCAACCAATGGTTTGATACCCCGTTGTTTTATGAGGAAAAGCGGATGCTGCGGTTTGCGATGTCTGATAAGCTGCATGGTATTATGAAATATAGGCACTACAAACAATACAGCTTATATAATAAAATATTAACTTTTTATTGTGTCAAAGTTCCGAGTTTCTGACCTCTGAGGTGTTATCTAAAACTATAATAATCCTAATTTTTAGATAACTCTATTTGCATCCGCGGGTCGTCAAACTTTTGGTTACTTTAAACTAAAATTGTTTTCTTATGACTAACATTGGTTAGATACTAACATTGTATTCTTTAATTGAAAATAATATAGACTTTATTTCCACATTAGCCCTAGTTACTATAGTCATATCATCATAGCAATCAGCTCAAATCTTATCGATAAGTGTACTGACACATATTCCAACAAAGACGTCTTGCTTGATACTTGTCACTAACGACTATACTCCTAGATAAATAATTATCAATATCTAGAGATATTCATGCAAAATATCATCGGTATTCAACAACCTATCGAAGTCCACCGCAGAATCGCCATACTTGGAAAATTCTCTTTTTAATAGAGCTGTTGTTGAAAATTTAAGTGTTGCCATTTTTTCTTTCACGTGTTACACGTAAGAAAAGAGTGCCATTATGGGCTTGCTAAAAGCTGTGTAGACAAAAAGCTTCCCGTGTCATGCCAGCCGGATGATTTCTACTGTTGAGTACAACACCTACGCAAAGCGATAGGGTGGATGAAAGGCCACCCTTGCTATTCATAGAGGGGTACCACACAAAAAGGTTTGTTTTAAAGTAGTTTTTTACCGGTAGCTAGGTAGACGGTATTCGGTGAAGGTGCTATTGGAAAATTTTGATAGAGGTCTCATATAGGCAGGATGCAAAGCACTAAGAATAAAGATGAAGTGTTTAATCGACAAGTTTAGTGTAGGCTTTAGCTGAATGACACAGTTGGCGGAAATCCGTCATTGGAGAAATTGTGGTTACAAAATAATTGATGATGATTGGGCCCAAAAAATATTCAGCGAAATAAGTTTAAAACGAGAATTGCTAATAAATGCAAGTATCTAGGCAGAAGCTCTGTATGAAAACCGACAAGAATGACGAAGATTGTGTTTAAGACAGTTCCTATATCTTTTGGAGATTGTAATAATACCCTTATCGTGCAATATTTTGGGCAGTACATAGTTCTTTTGTAGGTTGACTTTAGGGTCAAGAAGATGATCGATATCGATATCTTACCTGCTAACGCCTTAATGCGCGATCGTTCGAATAGCCTCGACGACGAGTTGCCGCCATCGTACTCGAACTCGTCGATGATCTCCTGGCCGTGGCCTATGGACGGGTCCCAGCGGGACACCGATATGTCGGTCGTCATCGCGACCAATCTCTACCTCGCCGCCACGCTCAAGTATCTGGAAAGAAGAGAGGGCATTCTTTAGTACGCACAGATATATGCATCATTTCGTTGAGAAGTTATATTGCATCCGTAATCAAATCAGCCGAAATACGGCGTCGAACCGTAGAGTTTTCAGAATATAAATTTGCGATCTCCAGCTAATAGTCGTCTGCTGTGTGCTGAAATCACCGTTAACCGACCCAAACCGGTTTTTGATGAAGTTGTAACAGTAGGAGCCGTATTATGAAGTATTAATACCATTATTATTCCAGTCCGAAAAAGGGATAGCTATCGGTAATGTCCATCTCTCTCTCTTGCACTGGAATCGTGATGGTATTAAAACGTCATATTACGGCACCTGGTAACAATTAAGATATGGGTATTAAGTAATGACTGCCTTTGCGGGTTTATTGTCTCGAGTCACCCTAAGCCAGTGACCGAAGACAATATCAGCGTCGTGAGTGGGTTGGTTTTCCGGTCACCAATCCGCTTACGTAGCATTAACATTCACTTATATCCCCTTTAGCTCTAATCCAACCGTATCAAATAACACCTTATAAACTAAAAGTTATACGCGCATAGAAAATAATGAGTCAGTTTTATTTGGTCCCCCCCCGTATTAAATGACCAATTGTTGTTAATCGATAAGTCATAACAGTATGTGGTTCTGATGGTTTATTTATTATATACAAACAAACTCCCCAGGAGCACAGGTGTCGGTTCAGTTAAAAAAACTTGCCCGAACATTAAATTACATTAATTATTATACAGATACAGGACCAGGCCAGGGGTCGAGGAAGACCCCAAGCAACCTGGTTGACAAATGTCCAAAGGGACATGAAGGTGTTGGGACTCCGCGAACAAGACGTCCCAGAGAGAGTTAAATGGCGTCGCATGATTGAAAAAGCCGACCCCGCGTAACGGGATAAGGCGAGGAAGAAGAGAAGACAGATACAGGACCACAGAACACATAGTTTTGTACCACAGACACATATGTTCTTGTTAATGACAACGGATACCAAATATAGAATAATGGACCTTGAATTGTGAGTCAGTCAGTATACTTAAATAAAAGATGTCCGTTTGAAGTTTGTTACATAATGTTTATTCAAATGCAACCAACTAAATCCAATGCGTTTATATTCTATTCAATAATTATTCAAATTTGGAACGGTAAAAATCTTTATTTCAGTCCTTGAAACTATGGTTTTCTGCTTTCACTGGCAAAAGCGAAAAAAATAAGTTTTGAAAGAGTTTAATTATAAATTATTAAATTACCTTGAATTTTCCGAATATTAACCGTAAATTAGTCACCACCAATAAGAACACGATTTCACCATAATCACTGCTAGATTTACAAATTGCATAGACAATGCAAAGACACGGACTGATCTATACTTAATATTTTTGTTATTTCAAATGACATCACGCTGCCCGCCGGTGATAAGATAAGATAGCTGCTTTTTAGACTAATAGCCACACCTAAATCGCTGAACCAATTCGATGTTGAAATTTATTTGAATTATATCAAATAAACAAACAGGTATATTATAAAGACGACTAGCTTGGATTATGGACAGTATAACAGTATTACGTCCTAAACACAAAATGCGTTACTTAGACACACAACAATAATTATGACATAGTGCAGCTAATGTCCCCAGAAGTTACTTCTCTTAGCACACACGAGTGTGAAAAATTTGCAACAGAACAGGTTTCGAAATTAAAGCATTTACGTTATACAACAGGATCAATAACATAAGGTTACGTAACGTGTGACTCATTTACACTTCCAGCACGAAATCCGCAACAATTAAGATTTCTTATGTACAATTATGAATAGCCTCTTCATACACCAACTTTGTAAATTGTAGTTCATGGATGATATTACTCTGTAAGGTTACTATTAGATGTTGACCTTGACAAATTGAAGATAATTTGTTGGCTTCTACTTTTTATTCGTCATAATTGTTGATAGCGGTGTTCGAATACCGTAGATGTAATACGACTGAGATACACTGTTCAATGGGCCCGAAATGTAGCATGAAATGAAGGCCGTTAATAAAAGTAATAACTGATATCTATAAAAAGACGACTGATCTTGATATGTACAAAATTTACGAATGTTATTCGTGAGCCGACACATGATTTGTTCACGTTATTTGGTAATATGGATGTAATTCAGTCGGCCAGTGTGGTTGACCTTCTCGCATAATGGCTCGGTTAACGAAGGTCCGTCGAGCTGACAGCCACAATAGAAATCTATGTCGTTGACAGTGTCCACATGAATTACACGCTCAGGCCTCTGGTGTTATCATGAGGGCATGCTTATCTTACAAGAGAGTATTATAAGCAAGGATAATAAAAAGGCGGTCTATGTCGATCATTTGATATTGTTACGAGGGCTTTGTGAATCACTATGTGCAATAGGTACTCGTCATTCACCACAGGTATCTCATAGTTTTAAAAATGCTCATTATTTTAAGATGTCTAATCTCAGTATCAGTATTTTTGACAAATTCTGTAGCCTTCTCTTAAATATGAGAATTGGGCTTCGGAAATATGTTCCTATTACCCAATTTCAACCAAGTCCCTGATCTCAATCATATAAAACTTTACAAACTTCTGGGCTTGTGAATGAATACAATGGCTCTCTTTACATCATCTCATATTCCCAACCAAAAGAGCACAGCATTTGAGACAGACGTCGCTTCGATAAAACAAAGCCCACAATTCACACAAGTTTTTGTTATAAACGCAACTGTGAATAAACAATAGTACAGACATAATCTCATGTGAAATCAGTCAAGATTCTGGGACATGAACGAAAATACTAAAGTAAATATCTACGTGAAACTCTTATCACAGTCATATAATCAGTCTAAATTAGGCAGACAGTACTGAACACCGAAGTCAAATTCAGAACGTGACTTTAAATGTTACAAAAAACTTCAACAGCTGAGATATCACGATTAAGTGGTTTGCGTAGCTATAAAAAGCCAACTTAGAATGCTAGTTTCTAAAACTACAGTTAAGTTAAATCATTGATTTAAAATTGCAATTACTAAGAATAATATGGCATAGCCTACCAATCAAATTACAATCACGTCTACAAGATTTCTGAGAAAAAGCTGAACAGATGTTCAACTGGGTATCAACAACAATATATCATTACAACATAACTGCTTGGGGTTTCGCACTTTCCATCACGTAGCGGATCCGTCACGAAGTCCTATTTACATAATTAGCATTCTATTTATAACTAACACCTATTCTCATGACGCCATTTACCTACATACTGTTAATAAGGACGATTAGATGCGTGGCATTTACATCAAGGAGAAACGAAAAGAACACGATAATGATATCCATGAAAAAGCGAGGGTTGGAGAGAACATCAAAGTTATGCAGCAGGATTAAAATTCATAAAAATGTTCACTTCTTTTCATGTTTTCCCGTCAGATTTAACTTTGGACCACCCAAATGTTCAACTTAGTATGAAAATGTTTTTTGTGGTTGATGTTAGATGTAGCATAATTGGAATTTCAATGCCATTGAAGACAAAAACTTTGAAATCGTAGAGCTCATCTGTTACCGGTTTTGTCAATGTATGTTATCAATGGCAGGTTAACTGCATTTTAATTACCTTCCCGAAAGACAACACCTTATCATAAATGACTCGCTGCTCAAGATGGCGGGTTGAGCGATCTATCAACGTCATTGGTCAGTCGGAATACAATCATGGCCAAAAGTCGGCTTCCATTGGACATGATGATTTTATGGGATTAATTAAAGCAATAGTCAAAACGCTGTTCAAAAGCAAGGATTGATAAAAGGCTGGCAATTCTTTTCTTCACTTCATCAACGAAATATTCTCGTAGTCTCAATCTATAGGATCAACTTTAATGCAGGTCTGGGCTTATTTTTCCAAGAGCTTAAATTCAATGGAACGGGTCTTTATTATCATAGTGTTATCACTATCGTATCTGAGGTGGCAATGAGTTTCATTTTGACAGCTAGCTCAATAACGTTCATTGCGTTATTTATGTTGTTGAGCAAACACATATTTCGAACATATGAAGCAATGGATTAGTAATATCTTTCAAAATGATACGGAAAAAGATCGATAGTGGCGCCGATTCCCTTGCTCACAAACCAAACTAAATTTAAGTTCAGTGCATCTCATTCTTTCTATTTCATTAAGAAAAGGACAGAAGATTGATATTAGTTTAGTCCTGTCAAATTAGTCAGCGCCTGATGAAAATTGACGCATTTTTATACGCCATGTTTTTAATCACGTCTAAACTGTCTATGGAATATCTTAATTTGACAGGACTAAACTAATACTATATCTTCTGTCTTTTTCTAAGTGAAATAGAAAGAAAAGATGCACTGAACTTAAATTTAGTTTAGTTTGTGAACAAGGGATTCGGGGCTAGTGTGTTACGTAATTAGGGTACTCGCTCATATTTGAGTCTGTTGATATGTCATGTTAGAAATTGTCTCTTAAGTTGATTTAGTCCCACCCGTGAATGCCAATGATACGCTTTCGCCTCGTTCCATAAACATATGTGTAGGATGCAATTTATCCATTGATTAATTCTGTACCATACAAGCAGCAGACGAGTGTCGCGCATGATTGACGAACGGTTATGATTGAATTCCAGCGATCACTGTGGAAGCTGGAAATCAACAACGAGAATCAATGAATGTATTTTTTGTCTGTTTACTTGTTTTAGACGTGGTTTTAATAGTAGAAGAACGTGTAAAAACATTCACCGAACCTTAGTTGTATAAATTGAGGAGCTAAAAAAGAGAAAATAAAACTATTCTATCAATAATTTTGATATGAAATAGTGTCGCTATCATTACAGAAACTTAGATTAAACGCTAGCACGAATCAAAGAAGCAACAAAAGTCGAACAAAGCAAGTGTATCGAATAGGCAAGTCTCCCGGTCGATGACCTCGGCAAGCAGACATGGCGTCGTCGATACACCATAGCACACCATAGCATTACAGTCATGGAACAACATAGATTGCGACGATTATATCACGAAGAAAATTATTTTATATTTGCTTGATATATACAATCCGAACCACCAGAAAAAAATACCAAAAACACAGTCAAGAAGATAAAATAAACCATTCAGAACCAAACACAGTAAATATAAAACATCAATCACGGGCTTCGACGAATATATTACGCTATACATTATGTTAGCCTTTGATATTCAGTCTTTCCTCGACGGATTTAGGGCGTTGTCTACCCTTGAACTCGTCTACACACCTATACTCTAGCGCGCTTATGAACCCTGCCTTAAAGGTCGGAATCGTAGCACGTTACAGCAAATTACTTACGAATAGCGTCACTAAAAGACTTGAGTAATATTGCTTTAGATTGGATTGCAACATACAGAGAAAGGGATTGGTCGTCTTACTTAATGAGATTTATTCTTCGCTCGTTCTTCTTCTTAGCGTGTTAGCCCAGAATTCTTACTTGTTTAGCGTCATCACCAGCGTCCATCAGTTCCAGTAACATGCAGGTGACAGGACATGCAGGACACGTTATTAATTGTCCCATCTTTTGTGGAACGGCACCACACTTACACTCCAAGGCGGAGTCGTCTATGAATCTGACTAAAAGCCCAGGAAAAACTTTTACATTTGGTCCTCGACTGCGCCATCACCAGCTTCCATCAGTTCCAGTAACATGCAGCTGACAGGACACGCAGGACACGTTATTAATTGTCCCATCGTTTGTGGAAGGGCACCATATTTACACTCCAAGGCATAGTCGTCTATGAATCTGACTAAAAGCCCAGGAAAAACTTTTACATTTGGTCCTTGACTTCCCACATCAATGTTGGCAAAAAATTTCATCAACTCAAGTATTCTGTCGCGTTTCTTATCTTGGGTCATAAAGAGCGTGGTGAAATGGCGAGACGCTTAGACAGTAACAAATAGCCCGGGTACTGGCATCGACCCTCCCCCAATGTTTACCGCGTCTGGTAAATGACTAGACGACACGCAATCTGCACTGCGAGGGGACACGCAGTGCCGTCATACATTCATAAGTGGACAAGCCGCTTTGGGCGGCGGATATCCTAATTCCTGTGTCAGTTTCGAACAGCATGCTCAAAGACTACCATTAGTTGTAAAAGATACCAGTATGAATAAGAAAAGCAAAGACTGCTAGTTGCAATATATTATAATAAAATGTTAATTTCCGAATCAAAAGAATAGATATTTTAAAAGTTGGCAAAAAAAAGTAAACATCATTTAGATGTCTGCAACTTTTTAAATTTATTTGATTATTTCATGATCTGACTACTCGAAGTTCAAATCAAACGGCAGCGAGGTTGAGTAGACATGACACCAGAATTTCAAGCGGTACTAAATCAGAGTTGTCATTAGAAAATAAGCCTCAATAACTTTAATTATATTTTACATTAGTTTATCATTTCAAGCAGCAACAAAGTCGGTCTAATAAAATACTACGGTAAAATTCATAGCCGGTCAGTTTACTGCCGGTTAAACTGTCTTCAGAAACTTGTATCTAATAAATTAGCTATAACATCTTAGAAGTTATGACTTCCTCAAGTACGCATAATATACGAAGCAAAAAGTACTGAAATGGCACGCAATTTACAAGTAATTACGTACTGCTCGCGTTATGCGGTTTCACGTTTACTCTTATATTATGTAAAGCGTTGTAACAGAGAGAAAACCGTTAGTGTACTAGAAACAACTGGCTCAGCGAGTGTCTCTAGACAACATATTCGTTCTACGAATACAAGATCATCGAGGTAAGTTATGATAAAAAAAACATCTTGAAGAAACTTTCACGCTCCTAATAAGATGCAATTAAGGTAAAAGATTTTCCTAATATTATTTATTCAAAATCAAAAAATCAAAATCAAAGCATTTATTTCAAGTAAACCAATTACAGGTACTTTTGAATTGTCAAAGGGTCAGTCAGTCAGTAAGATGAAGCTAGTTGCCCATTCCAAAGCGTAGGTCTCTATGGAGAAGAACGGGCAAGAAACTCCACGGACACTCTTTTGAATCATAATATTGTTACAAAATATTTGATTACATCATTCA
>VKGM01006990.1:0-12024 GCA_007844875.1 Busseola fusca | reverse complement strand
TTCATAAAGGGAAGAACGGTTATTATAATGTGCATAACTAAGTACTTAACAAGCGAAAACGAAGAGCATTTTGCATACAAGACGAAAATCGTTCACCCTTCCTGACTAATGGGTAAGCGCTGTAAGTCATATATTTCTTACATCATGTCATATTACTATCTCCTTGTTATTTTGTTAGTATGTGAATTTATCTCATTTCTAGCTGTATGTCGGAAAACAATGATATGTCCCATCACCAATTCTTTTTCTAAAATAAAAGTAAGTTACTCTTTATTACATTAGCTATCTGTCAATGAAAGTCCCGTCAAATTCGGTCTAGTCGTTTCGGAAATTAGCAGGAATTTCACAGACTAAAATGATGTTATTTTTATATATAAGACGCGTATATATCGTGGAAAGCTGTTATTTAGACATTACAGACACTTTAATTTTATCTATTGTATAGATAAGAGCAATTAACCACCTACCTAAAATTTCATAAAAAGATATCCCAATATTTAGAAATCGAATACATTTTGCTATAAATATCTCCCGTTACATATTCTATATGTAGCAACGAGCGCTCATAAATTATGTATTGAAATATTGTTGCGAAAATATCAACGGCAAACACGGCTTCCACGATATTTCGTATCAAAATCCACAATCTGAACGAATTAAATATTCGTGTCAGCTGTAGTACCGCCGAGGGATGAGTGGTTAACAGGAAAATTATTGAAATCTTATTAATATCATTAATTTATTATAAATAAACTATACAAAAACAAAAAAACAAATACAAAATCTCGATTGAAAGAGTATCCAGAGTTTCATCGTGTAATTCAAGAAACGATCCCTGTACCGTAGTTCCAGCTGTATTCATGTACACCAAAACAGTAAGAAACAGTGGAAACAAAAGAAAAACCGGCTAGGTTGCGTTGCGTGTCTTACGAAGAAAAATGAAAGGTTCTATAGTTGGGATGAGTAGCATGTAACGCATGCCCAGTATAAGAATGCCGCAAAAAATCATTTGTATTTAATTAATACTTAGTTGTATATCATTAAATTTCTCAAAAAATTCTAAAAAACAAAGAAATACATTTGTGACTGACGGACTTAAATAGCAGACATTTAGAAACAACCTTTTCAATGATGGAATTTAATCTAACAATACCCCACACCGCCCACAAGCTTATGTGTAATGACATTATATTTTTCATTGTTCAGTTTCATGTATGCTACTCGTAGTTATTATTTCCAGAATTTCAGTACACTGTTGTTGTTGGCAATAAAATAATAAGTACAATGTAATATGTATATTGGCAACACTACCAATTAATAAATATGGCTACTTCGTGTATACAGGTATACTGCTCTTGTATTAAGTGTCCTATTGCTGATTAAAACTCCAGTTCATTAAAATTATAGACTATTTAATTATGTATATTAAAATAGATGTTTAGCAGCGGACTGAGTAGGTTTCCAATTTTCATCAGCATATTGCAAATAGTATCCGAGTATAACGGCATCTGGACGAATGGACAGACGGACATGACGAAATTATATATCGTCAGTTTTTGCAGTTTGGCTCCAGAATCTTAAAAAATGTGGCGGTATTCCAACTGTAATTAATAATTACGCAGAATACTTAAATCTACAGGCCAGGTAAAATACCTACACCGCAGAAAACCCAACATCTTTATAATTAGCCACAATGCCGAGAACTCAGAATCCGTGGGAAAAATACAGCGTCTATAGCGCATTTGTAGCCAAATAATACTTGTAGACAAGCCGGGTTATTAGGGGCACACCAGCCTCGTGAGCATTACGTCGCGCTAGCCAAAACGACGCTGTCCAAATAGTCGACGCAGCGCTGTGACGCAATCACACAGAAGCCCACCTATAATATAATTAATCTGAACTAATTTAAATTTGACGCCGGCTGTTTGTATAATATATAACAATGAAACGACTAACATTCAAAGGTCAAGTCCATTAATTTATCACTTGGAATACATTAAATACTAGAGTCAATCTTAAATGGATTTCTCCTAACGAATCTCTTCGGAGAAGTGACAAAACTTGATAATAAATCCGACCAGAATGGAAGCTGGCCTCATAAATATTCAGGACCGGGACGATCTGAAAGCACTCGAGGGTAAAATGAGGTCTACTGTAAAGGCATGACACAAAAATCTTAGCTGAACAATAATCTACGTCACTGTCAGACTACGGTCTTGTTGTTCTGCTGTATGCGACTACCTACTTTGTAGGGATAATTTTTAGCACTGCTTTAACTATATGTACCAAAACTTATTTTTCAAATCACATCGGACTCCCAAAGATACATATGATCATCAACATACTTATTAATATCTAAAAATCATCCCTGTAAAGATTTTCGTGAACCTTAATTTAACAAACTGCAAGAACAAAAATATCTCAATTGTTTCAGCTCGACAATCCCATTCGAAGTTGTTGAAAAAAGGTCACAGTTTACGACAAAAAGTCCTTAGCGAGGAAATAGGAAATTCGTGAGTGTTTCGTTGATTGTTATCATTACGTGAGCCAATTTGTAGGTCCGAAGTCGGCGGGTCAGGTAGGATATATCATATATGGCAATTTGCAAGCGGGCTTGGGCTCCATTTAGCTATATTTTCTTATATATCATAAAACCCACGAGCGTATACAGCCCATGCGGGGGCTACAATTCATCTTCCAATATATTTTACGACCTGTGCTAAGAAAAGTAACAAGCTTTCTCAAATGTTTCCATTTCTGTGGCAGAACACCAGTACCAAATAAAAGGGAAACTGCGACACTTCTCTACGAATACAAACATAAAAATATTTTATTTAGTCTCTATATTGTTAAAAATATGGATAGATGCTGCTGCTGTGGCCGTGTTTTATACATCTAAAACCTTGATTACACACTCTATAGTCGAATAGTATAACTTTTCAACTTAGATCCAGGTATTGTTTCAAGGCAAGTTATACTGTTTCAGTGTTAAGTTACCGAGGAATGAATAAGTAAATATCGAAACATTTGAAAGGTAAATTGTAGGGAGGACCGTAGTGCACAGGCTCGCTTATGAACGCTAAGAAAACTAAGGGTGAGAGGTCATTGCCCCCCGGTTTTTGGCTCCCTTCACTCATGGAATCATATACCTGGCACCGAATGCCCCTGCTAGAAGTTTCGTTTAAAACTCAAAAGAATGCGACGTATACCGCTAATTTTGACCACGTGCTTGTCATTAACTTTTATTATGAACTCCGTAAAAACAATATACTTAAGCATTTCTAAACAGTGGGAACTGATTTGCATTTTTTATTATTTTCGTCTAGATAATGAATAAAACGCAATAACTAGTTAGTCTTAAATAAATTAAACAAATATAATAAGTGCATTGTCCGCTGTCTTCCTCGTAGCCTTTATAGTCTAGACAAGTCCTGTGACGTCAGACAGAGGGGTTTAAGTCCTAGACGAAAGTTCCAGACGCCCATCAACTACTGTAGCAATAAACAACATAAATCGATTGTTTACAAACTCACCTCACTTGATTAATAAAGCCTGAATTGAAGTGATAGTCTGCTCATTTCTTGATAGAATAAATAAATTAAATGTGCGCAACCTAACTGAAGTCCTTCATATATTTTATAATTAGATACAGGGCCTTGTCAGTTAAGTAGGAAATCGCGAGATAAAAGATTTAATGGCGTTTGTCAAGGGAATTCTTCATCAAGTTTAAAATGAAACTCCAGAAGGTTGTCACGAAAATCAGGTTTCGATAAATATAGCCAGCCTAGCTTTATTGTAAAACAATGAACAAACAAAGTCAAATGCATAACAAGATTTTGAACAATGAAGTTCACAATTAATGCGCGCCTCTAAAATATAAGCTTCTAAGCAGACATGTCAATGTTAGTATATGAACCTCACATCGCTATATTTTTGTGAATACTAATTTGGACTAACAATCAATCAGTAACCAAGAGAGATCTTAGGATTAGGAAAATTCTCGAGGATACAGAAATGCAGTCTCACATAAAACATTACACGATCCTCAAATGAAAAATGTGTACGCATGTCTCAGTCCAAAGTCTTCATTACCTACAATTCCTAGGAAAAATATAAGACAAGTAGATGCCCGCTTTCTACTGGTACATACGTATATGGAAACGTGTACGCATAACACTTCCCTTTTGTAATGTAGGACAGCTACCCAGGCCGCTGGAACATCATAGGTACATCATTTATATTCTAAGCAAATAGATTTACGTTTTCCATTAGGTAACGTTAAAAATATTCATAGGTTCGTTCACTGTGTAGATACGTTGCATGTTTGTTCCATTTTATGTGGAGAAATGATATTCAAAATTTAAAGCTAAAAGTCTTACAGCCGAGAAATCAAGGCTTATTTTCGATAAGCCCCAGAAAATGCTATGTACCCCTGTCTAGACTTTCGAGCCTTTATTCACCGGAGTGCTAAGGCAACCGAATTTATCAAGGCAACGACGCAGCACCCCAGTGTAAAGTTCCACAATAGCTTGTCAACTCTACTAAGGTATTGTAGGAAGTAGGTCGCGACTCACGGGTCGTGTGGACGGGGCAAGATAAACCTCCTCTTTGAGACTACGCCAGAAGCACTCAAGTTGACGCCTAGACACTACACTGCGTGTACTGTACGTACCACAAACTCAGCAACTACGCCGTCTATTGTGACTAACTTAGTTTAGTCATAAATTCTATTGTTGATTGTGATTTATTTACGACAACCAACTTCCTATACATACATTTAACTATAGTTTAATAACGTGAATCATGCTAACTCCGAGAATCTCTGAAGTCAGCGCGATAAGACTGATGCAAACCAACTGTGCATAAAACTGAACACTTAACTAACACTCTTTTGCCAGGCTAGTAATTTCCATACTAATACGATGAGGAAGAAAAGTTAAATGTGTATTAGTTCGCCTCTGGCCCTCGAAGTTTCTCAGCGAAGATTCAAGATATTTCAAGTAGGTAGAGCCAATCGACTACTTGTGACCTCTCCATCCCAGAATACATTATTTGCTATTTATTACATATGTGGTATTATTACTGAACATCGCATCGTAACATTTTACCAGTATAAGAGTTTATAGACGTACGTTAGACTTCCAGTTTTTAACAAAAATAACTTCAATCAAAAATGATTAAAAAAAAAACAATCATCTACGCAAAACTTTTAATTAGCCAAATTAAAAATACCTAAATGCCACCGATAAATTAAACGTTTTGGGGCCAGTTCTGCGCGTGATGTATTTAAATTCAACGCGTCATATACATTTTTATCTAATAAAAATACAAGAGCTTTAATCAACCCTCGTGACCGGTTTTTATTAATAGCGAAAACACGGTGATGTACAGGGGGTTTTAGCGTTGTAAACGGCCCTCACAATTGTGTGCTGTAGTGTCCGGAGTCCGTATGAGCCAGGTGTGCGCACAGGTACATGTCAGTGTGAGTGAAAGGGAGAGCTCTCGCAATCACAAAAGGGTTGCACTCTAACTGCCTACATTTAGACGAACGAACCGTCACAGCTGCGCCTCTATAGAAATGAAATTTTTCTGACTACTTACACTCCCTAGGACAGCCGCTTAATGTGTGAGTGCACTTTCTTGAATTTTAACACGCAATTTTATTAGTTCCGTAGAATCTAAGACGCGCCACAATTTTACGGTGAAATGCCTGTATGTATTGAGAAAAACAAAACATCGTTTATTATCCAAGCGCTCACAAGATAGCCAAAGGTCAAAGTGTCGTCAATCAAAGCGTATGCTATCCTTTCTAAGAGCTTTTAGAGCAGTGTCATGTATACTTATGTTCCATAGAGTCGAACCGTTTCAAAAGCATCAAAGGTCCAAAGGAAGCGCCTTCCATTTCAGAGAAGAAAATAGCCCGTATTCAGGCTGTAAATGAGAAGCGTCTCGGGTGCAACTCACATCTTTACAGAGCGCATTTTAAGAAAACTAGCCATAAATATTATAATGGGCCGCATTGTTTTATAAGATTCTTAGATTACCAATTTTTGGAAAGCGGGTGGGTACTTACATAATTAAGGCATGATAAAACACCTGTGCTGTGGACTTGTGTAAATGGATAACCTTGCTAGACCAAGATAATGTAAGGAGATAAAGTCCAATGGTTTAAATAATGGAAATTACTACGAAACCTTGTTTTCCATGGAAACTAAGACCATGACAATAGGAAGTTCAAGCAGGAAGTATGGTGAAGTTTGAAAGACAGATAAAAATATTGAGCGCGTTGCCAGCGACATTGTGTCAACGTATTTCGTCAGAATTGATGGAACGATTTCGCAAACAACCCGGTGTCGCTACTGCGTCGGCTGTCCCTGGCAGAGCGCCAGACATAAATAACACTGATCATCTCTTAACACTACTTTCTAACTATGCAAAGGTATATTCGGATTTCCGTTGTATAAGACGTCTAAGATCCCCTTAACACGTTGAATATTAATCAGAATATGTTTCGCGATCGCAACAAGTACCTATGTATTTATAGCATTATCATCGTTGAAATCATCAATTATACAACTCTTCAAGTTCAAATCACATTATACAACGTGTAACAGAAAGGGCAATATACATACCAAGGGCACGGCTCCTTTTGAAGATATCAAACGAGATTGGAAGAGATATTGAAAATCAAAATGACCTAAGAATTAAAGTTTAAATTTTATACGTTTCTAAGTCTATATGTACGTCCTTGATTTAATATGATGGCAAGCACGTAATTTACATCCACACAACTTATCAGATACGTAGGTAGATACGTCATTCTCAAGCATAATACATTAAAAAGTAACATAAACCGCCTTTGAATAAGAATATATACTAGAACATTCTATGGTAAAACCGCACATCAGTTAAATATAATGTTCGTAGTTTTATCTACTCCTCTTTAATCTCTACATTGTGTTGTATATTAAAATGTGATGAATATTCATAAGATCCTAAATTAAAATATTATAAAAATTAAAAGCATTTTTCGTCAATGTTTTCTTTTCTTTACTTCGCAAGAATTTTCAGTCGGAAAATAAAGCTATGACTATGAGCGTCCAACTGGAGCCGGGCTGTCTTCGTTAATCTCGGTGACGCATGAGGGTATCGAAATATGTACTGCAGTGCCTAAATCAACAATTCACAAAAGGAGTGCTGTGCCCCCTTTACTAAATTTAAGAATTTCTACACTGAGCCTTTTCAGCGTAAGTGTTGACTTGGCGTAGACACAGCGTGGACGTCGTGCGAGCACTCAACGATAATAATTTGATAAAATGGATACTGACGATGACCAACTACAACTTTTGTAGTTGTCCTAAAAAGCAAATTATCCTGAAAACGTAAATAGTGAAATTAAATTGGACTGGAATATAGATCTCCTTTCCGTGGGTAGGGCCACAATCCACCACGTGGGTAAAGAGCAGGTATTGGCAAAATTAGCGTTCGGTCAACTGATTGACATGCCTATGGATTGTACATTGTCGATGAGAGTTCTTGTTGGTCCAGCGTAAGCGTAGGTCTACGCTGAACCAACGCGTAATGCGAAGGTGAGAAATAAAATCTTAGTAGGCAGGTACACGATACACATCCTATACCCGATTTCAGCCCCTCGTGTGCCTTCTCCCACGTCCACTTAATGTTAAAATCTTTTGCTCTTCAACAATCTCGGTGTAACATGCACGGGCTCTCTTATATCACATCTACACATTTGAGTGTTCTCTTTATGGAGGCTTTTAGGTAGCAGTAGAATTTGTTGCAGAATTTTGTACGCGATAAGTGCTAATAAAATTTATGGACAAATGGCACGTTGACGCAATGTATGTAGTGAATTCTGGCCATTGGCTCGATTAAAAGATTCACAGACCATACCAGCTTTTTAGGTACCGCTTAGACAGCCTTTCAACCAACATAATTAATGAGAAATATAGCTGAAGATGAAGCAGAAATTAATACATTGATAATATTCTCTATGTTTTGATTTCTTCATCATTGGTTTGATTAAAACAATCAGTAAATCCGCCTAGCCTTGTCCCCAACAATGTTGGGGTCGGCTTCCAGTCTACCTGGATGCATCTGTATACGAGAATTGTACATGATGCGACTCCCTGTTAGACCTCTACAACCCAGTTACTGGACAACAAGACACCCCTTGGCACGATTGGTCGTCAGACTCTAGAGCTTCGACTACTCGCAAGGACTGTTAACACTAGGAATAACAGCCGGGACGTACAGCTTAACGTGCATTCTAAGCCATGGAGAGGTCTCGTTATTGTATGTAGGTAAAGCCTTTCATCCACGGACCGACTTCGGCAATCATTGATTAACCTTGAATATCGGCCCGTGCAGCTGTTATTATTTGGCCACAAGTGTATAGTAATATCTGATACCGAGTATTTAACATATTGTCTGAACTCTAGGAGCTTCTAATATTGGTCTTCATCTTTTTCACTCATCGTATTTTCATTATCATCGTTACGCAAAAATATCGTACCTTAGACCTTTTCCCTCTAACAGAATTTGTTATACACGCGAAGATGGAAAATGCCCAGTGACCTTTACAGTGTTATTATTTTCACCGGTGGCGCTGGCTCGACTAGCCGAGCGAACATTACTCAATTTCCTACACTCACATACATCGTTGGTTACATACTTACTCAATGCACGTAGGTACTGTATCTACTACTACTGCTAAGCTACCCGTCGTCCACGTTTGACCTTTGTACATAAATGCTACGGGTGTATTTTAATCTCATCATTGCTATAAATTCTGCGAAACATTTAATCACTTAGATGTTTCTACTTTTAAAAATATGCTATGTAGCATAAGTACGAAGGAAATTGCAATAAAACTAGAAGTTATTTACGTCACTAGGAAAAGGTCAGTTTAAAATAGCATCTGCTACTCACCGGAGCTGATTTCATGAAGAGTCTACATTTTGGACGATTGAGGATTATAGAAACTAATTAACATGTTAGCAAAATAAAACTTGTTGTTTTTTATTAACTTCATTTATTTGAATGACACATTTACTCGATTTATCCAATAGAATTTCGACTATATAGTTTGTAGTTAATTTGCATACAATAAAACGGAATGTCGAGGCACACCCATATATAGGACGTCGTAAAGTGACATAAGAGTGAATGATATCGTGTGATAGGCAATGAAGCGTATCGGTGTTACGGCAATGATGCACCGGAGGCGAGCGCCCGCGCCGAGTGCTGAGCAGCGAGCTTGTCCCCGATGCATAAATAATCCCTTATCACAGCTAGCGATAAACATGCGTGAACATCGCGCATTCACGCCACGCACGACAACACTCAAAACCAATGCGATCATACACCACAACATCTGTTTATACGATGATGCTCAAATATTTTGGTACAAAGAGTAATACGAAATATTGGATAATAAACATAAAACGTAACAAAATATGATCAGATAGATTTCCCAATACGCTGCTAAATCGCCATATCTATTGGCGCAAGAAATTCTTATTATAGTAAGTAGCTGTAATTCATACAGCTCCCTGTAATAACTTCTATTGAGGCCGGTAATAAATTGTTTCCTAATCGAATTCGTCTCGACGTAATATTTCAGTTATTAACAATGTTTCTCAATGTCAATGCCCTAAAGTTGAAAATATACCAGAAACTGACTCTGAGTCTGAAAATATATCAGACAGGAGTCTTAAGGTACTAACTGCTTATTAGATTATAACATGTTAAGGTATCACATGGCATTAGTATTCAAAGTAATAAATAACAACCCACCACGTTACAGAGGGTGTCTAAAATATTCCGCCGTCTACAATTCAAAGTTTGGATTTGAATAACAAAGATGTTTCAGATATTTTGACTAATAAACAAGTATACTTAAGTTTGGAATAATGCGTGTTATATTTTAGGGATAATGTTCAACGCAAAATCTACGGAGAAAAAGCATAGTTTATCGTTGTACAATAAGGACTGTATCTACTAAACTTCAACCAACTATCAACCAGCAACCACGTCTTTAAATAAGAGATACTTTTATAGTGCAAATAAAATGTTTTCATAATTATGCGGTGTGGTTGTACGTCATAAGTTCATAACGAACGACGGAGAATAGACTTTATCGACATTCGACGCGTTCAACATTTGCATTCAAAACGCTTTGCCGCAAATACTTTAAATATATCCATTGCATCACGCTCCGTCATAACCTTAACATTTTATTTTTTATTGAACTCTGTAAGGTATTTTCTTTTTTGCCACTCAAAGTAATTTTATTCTTAGTTGTAAAGTAATTGTCCTCTCTGGCCGATTCTGTTTTATAAAAGCAAATGCAGTAATTTCGAAAACAAGATATTTTCACTGCATGTCCTATTTGTTCCAACATTATGTTCCAGGGATGGGAGTTGGCGATGTCCCAGACAACCCCGTTGTGATGTAGGTCAGGAATGGCGTCCCCATTTTACAGTGCGACGCTGACGAGCGCTCCGGCACCGGGGGCGCCGACAACAAATACGGTAAAGTTCGTTCGAGTGTGTAACACACAGACCAAGCTCCGCGACAGGAACCATCGGTTATAAACCAATTTGCCACGACTGACGTAACATCGACCGCACACCCCTATCTCTCACTTCACACGGAGGCTTATGCCACAACATGATGAGTTAACTGACATAACGACAAGCTACCACGGAATTAATATTGGCGAAACGCTTCTGAACGAAGGTTATTGATTTCACTTTCAATTTAGAATGCCTTAAACAGTAGCCGCTTCCTTGACAGATGCATCTATGGCTCGTGACACAATAAGGTGAACATTTCCTATGACAAAAAAAAACTGCCGGCGACGGCGGCGGCGCAAGAACAGCTGTTGCTCTCTATTTAACATTACCCAGGTGCGACCCCTCACATATTTTTTATCTACGGTGCAATGATTAAATTGAGCCAATATAGTGCAAAACCGTTAGAAACTTAAAAAAAAGTCCTGTTTTCTTATGATACGATAATTCTAATAATCGGAATTCGATCGAACATGACGGGCCAGTGTCATGCCAACGCCGGAAGCGAATCAGTTTTACTTCCGCAAATATTTGATTTGAGCTACGCATTCTGAATGCAAACAAATATTTGAAGACTGATAGGTGTGGGAGAGACCATACTAGCATCTGGCTAAATAATGGGTTAGGTTTCGTAACTTTCGACTGGACTGGACTGAGGGCCAGTTCATATTATAGGTATGTAGTTGCAAAAAAGAAAACTGCGACTGTAAGTGGGTAAGGCATATAAAACAAATATCTATCTGGTCCCGACATGGCCTGTAAAGCCGCATTGGACATTGGACAATTTATTTTATATTAATAAAATGACACGTTGACGTATACAAATATATGCGAGGAGTGTGAGACGTGCTCTCAGCGCTCGTTAGCAAGCCCCGGTACAATGAACTAGCTCGCTTGCATAAGCACAAAGATGAATATACGCCGATCTCATTATACCGGTCGAGCGATGAAAAGCGCACGCCAGCCGGGAACAAACTGCACTCGATAAATGGGGCAATCCTATTGTTTCACTGGTCCATATCCTATTGTGTGGCGAACGATCTAAAGATAAACAGACGCTCCCGAATGGGCGCGTAGTTTTGATATGAGACTGGAATTGTAGAAGTGGACAAATTGGAGATTCCTTCTCCTCGTTGCAGTAACCAGCTTGTGGCCTAACGAGTAGTGATTTTTGTGAAATCAGCTTGACTGTATTTAAGTTTGTTGGTGGACTAAAGATCAAGAACATTCGAGGATTTAAAAGTGATTGTAATCTTCATTCATCAACGGTGTGGAGTAGGTCCAGATGGAAACTTTTCATTATTTTTGACGTGACAACGTCTTAAATTAGGTTGCGGCTGGGAGTCACTTATGAAAAAGTGTAACGCTCGGTAACGTTACGATGAGTCACCGAACGAGAGAGAGGCCCGCCGAATGCCTTGCGTCTCTC
>VKGM01006950.1:1913-13671 GCA_007844875.1 Busseola fusca | reverse complement strand
CTTTTAATTTCATATTTCCTCTGTTATAAACTCTGTATGACAACACAAGTTTGTTTGAGTCGATTTCGTACAAATATTAAAAATGTAACACGACAACATGAACTTATATCATTTAAACAAGAATATTTATCGACTTACCGAAAGAAATATAACAAAAACCACATAAAACACTAATTATTAACTTCCTTTGTAATTTGGTTCTCATATATGTAAGTGACCTTGTTTTTTTTAAGAAAGTACTGCGAAGTACTGGATAAGGTCTGCCAACAAAATTGATGGTTCTGACACCAGCCGTACGATTCTGTAACCATATCACCGTGAAAACTTAGGTGAAGTGAGCTGTCATTCCAACTATTGCTAAGGATTAACACTCACAGAATCGATCGCCTACAAGATTGTTTCATGAAAATCGTACTTTTCATAAGATCTCAGAAAGTGACCATCACAAAACAGGCAGTTTTTCAGTTTTAAAAAGTTTATACGACAACCAACTTGACCATCCATAGTGCTATTTCACTGAAACCTGCCATTGTTGATGAAACCAGTAGCTAACAGACCTGAGACTCGCCAGAAATATATAAATTTATCATGATACTGACTGTCAGGAGTGTTGAGCGCTTCGTGGTGGCTAGTGTGCGGCGTATGCGGCGTGTGAGGCGTGTGCGGCGTGTGTGGAGTGTGCGGCGTGTGCGGCGCGTGCGACGCGTGGCCGGCCAGCGGCGTGCCCAACGTGCCCAGCGTGCCCAGCGCGCCCAGCGGCAGCGTGGGGTCCGTGACGCACGGCGCGCACACCAGCATAGACGACGACGAACTCGAGCTCATGGGCTCGCGTTTTATTGGCGTCCTGCAAAAAAACATATGTTAGCTTACACTCACAAGCTTTATCAGTTTTTATGTGCCTTGGTCAAACCACTTGGTACCTGTGTCAAATAAATTTATTTCTGCTCAATAATTAGGTTCTTTAGGACCGGCACTGCAGTCTTCCAGTTTGATTGAGGAACTAACAGGGAAATCGTAACACCATCACGTCACATATTAATAACCTTTCTGACTTCTTTTATTGTAGATAGATAGACACAAGTCCATGGTTTCAAGGGTAACCACTTTCGATGAAATCTGATTATCAGTTTGATTCAATTACATGTGGCATCATACCATTAGCTGAAGCACCAAAAAACCGTCTAAAAAGGGGTTCACGATGCGTCTAAACCGTAAGTCATCGGTTGCGTCAATTTAATGAATGCCATAGACAACTTACATTGAACAAAGTAAATGAGGCTTCAGGACATTCATTTCTTTTTTTTTTAATCTATATTAACATATCTTTTGTCTAATGAAATGGCTCAAGTGTACAAACTCACGTGAAGTCGGCGGTGATGGAGGTGGAGGGCTTGGACTGCAGCAGCGCTATGAGCGGCGCCAGCAGAGCCTTGTTGTCTTCCAGCAGTGGGTCGGCCGGCAACGCGCCGTTAGCTGTAACAACAACAACAACAAACATTAGCCGGTGTTGACAACAAGTGGACCTACGGGAAGCCTGGGCCCTATTTATTTTTACTGAACTGCAATATTTTTTTTTTAAAAAATGACATAGTTGACAGACAAGCAATGACAAAAAAAAAGCTTACAAAGTTGCATATTTGCACATGTCTCCTGACAATTTTTGTTGGATAAGCAGCACATGTTGGCGAACATAGTTCTCGAATGGCGCAGCATGCGTAGACCTCATAAGGCGGGTAGACGACCTATAGAAAGTCGAGCGAATCCCTTGGACGCAAGAAGCAGAGCACCAGTGCTTGTAACATTGCTTTGAGGAATATTACAGTATGTCTTTCGGCTGAATGATGACGGCAAACACCATGACAAAGAGCGTGGTCCCTGGAGATGTCGTTGCTCAATATGCTATTGTGTAGTAGTTACTATTTGGCAATATTTGATGGAAGTGTTTCATTAAAATACTCCTGTTAACCCTGATGCAGTAATTTACAGAAGACATCCTGCACAATTGCACATGTAATTTGCATTTAAAATACTTTCTTTCTAATTTACCAAATATTGAAATTAACTTACACGAAGCAGGCGAAGGAGGACGTTCTTTTGGACAGAGGTAGACTTCGATTTCACCCGACATAGACTTTAAATGTATCATGAAGCCTTTCTCGTCAGGATGGGGTACCTGCAAAGATGGTAAATAATATCATATGCATTTAGTATTACGGCAATCAAGTACTAACAAAAAGTAAAGTTACAGTTAAAACAAAGTGCGGCAACTTAGAGGTTCTGTATTTTTTAAACCAGGCGTATTATTGAGTAGCTTTTCTGTTCTTCAAAGTCGACTGCTAGAAAAAGGCGAAGGACGTAAGACAGATATAATTATGTAAGTGTGAACTAACGCTGAGCCGCGTGTCGGGTGGCGCCTTGATGGGTATGACGGTCTGGTTGCGGAAGTCCCGGATGGAGCGCAGGTCGGCGTACGTGATGTAGGCGCGCGCGCCGTGGTCGGCCGACAGCGCGCTGAGCGCGTGCTCGGCCACGCCCACCGCGCGACACACGCGCGCCTCCCGCGCCGCCAGCCCGCGCACCTCGCGCCGCAGTCGCCGCGCGCGCGCCGCGTCGCCGCCGCACGCGCCGCCCGCCGAGCCCACGCCTGTGCCACAACATGCCTGTACTGCAGCGTACTCACCGCATGGAACGAGAGCTTATGGTCCGGTACCTCCGACGCACCTTGGACCATCAGTCACGCTACCGGCCCTCTTTTTACCACAAAAAGAATTATAATCGTAAGATGTCACAAATGAACAGTCCATGGTAATAGCATGTCAATGAAGACATGATTCAAAACCCACGCGATATAATCCAAGTCGTATTCAGGTGCATTTAAACTGCTGTTGAGAGCATCAGAACAAATAAAACCGCTGGAGCTGAGAATCGAACTCGTTCTTTGAACTCCAAATTCCATTATCCAGTATTAGCACCAAAAATGGAGCAACAACAGACTTGTTACTTTTCACATTCTCAGTACTCCAATCACAGCTCAACTGTATCTGATATTGATAACTGTTTACCTTCGAATCAGTTGGTTTACAACGACGTCTTCCCACGACGCTTAAAACATATAATTGATTTGAAAATAAATAGTTCAGTTTCCAATGTGTGCAGTGCAGTTTACTGCTGGGAACGACCAACAGGTGGCAAAACCAAACAAGTTGCACGGTAAAAATTATTGAAAGACAAGCAGTAATGTCTTCAGCGTTGAAAACATCCTAACGTCACTTACTAATCTGACTGTCCACAAGTATGACCTCCCCGTTTTGACAGTTGATATACAGTACCAAACTGCTTTACAATAGCCAGGTGGAGATTCGAACTGCCTGTTGTTTTAAGCAAATTATTATGAACAGATAGTATCAGCACTGTATTGTCTTGCAGCATTGAACCCGACTCCAGAGTCCAAAGCATATTTCGCCGACGTTTTTGCCCTTTTTTACAGAACACTCCAAGCACCATAATAAAATTTCATAAATCGTCCGTGCGTCCTTTGAATCTTTCCCATCGTACTTCTTCGAGATTATTTCCCAGCTTCCAAAAGTATGTTTCATTGAACATAATGTTAAAATTGACTTTGATGACGTTTTAATTTAAAACTGAAGAAACCTTGTCGCCTAGTTCCAGGGTACGGCATTAAGATAAGCAATTGAATGCGTTTAATTTTCATCCATGGAACATGCTATCGACTTTACAGTAAGTAAAAAATGTTTAAATCAAAGGGTTAAAATCAATCTCTAACTAAAATGCACATAAAAACGAATATATCCTTTATTATATGCTGAAGCTCACACTCACCATATTTCCATTGTATATTATTTTTGGATCTCTTCTCTAATATTCCTATACCCTCTAGTACGTTTGTGATGTCGTAGATACGACGTTTTTGGACCGATAAGTGTTCTGCTGCTATGTTCAAGTCTAGAACGCCATTGGGCGAGGACTTCAGCAACGCAACGAACTTTTTTGTAAGTAAACCTAATGATGTGTCAAACCTGAAACCAAAAATATGCTACTTAGGAAAATTAAAGATGTTTATGTAAATATACTAGTACTTCTACACTTTTGAATAACTTGCAGAGGAATCCTTCGATTTGCTTTTGTTTCTATGCACACAAGGGCGTATGATTGAGGCAAGCATAGGAACGGGGTGTTCCATATAATCTTCCAGCTGATTTATTGATGCTTTAAACTACAGGAATTCATATTTCCAACACACCATTCACAGCGTATTCTTGATTCTTCCGTCATTACAGTATATGTTGTTTACTGTACTGTTTTCCAATATTGGCCGCCACTTGAGTTAAGAAACAGGGCAAATTTAATTGCTTCACTTAATTTTGAAGTAACTCGTACGTGAAGTAAATTTGCTCGGCCATCTTCGGAATCAATTCTATCGCGCATCTGGCCACGCCTATTCGTACTGTAGCCACGAAATAGCTTACGATTTCGCCACGATTTTCACGACAACTTGGAACTCTTCTCCATAGAAGTCTTTATTCGAGTCGAGCCGCTATTTACTACAGAAAAACTACTCTCTAAAATGGAAATTTACCTCTCACTGAGACAAGTACCTGGAACGTTCGGTGTACTTTTTCATGGAACTGGACGGTCGACTGTAGGGCGTGAGAACCTTCACGCGTTTCTGTTTCGGCGTTTTGAAGTCGGCTTTCATGGGCACCACGTGACCTTGGCTGCCGGAACTGCTCTCACTCAGGTTCAGTCTTCTTTTCACCGCCTGGGGACAATAGGAAATCACACTAATGTTATAATATAAAACATTGATTAATAATCCTTTAACCTTAAACATGATCAAGTTACTACTAGTCTAGGACATAGGCCTCTTCTATTTGAGAGGGCGTGGGCAGTAAATGTAGTCAAGTGGTTACCAAGCGGGCCACCACGTATTGCTACCAGCGCGTGTTGCTAGATATCCCATTGGACATGCGATTCCTTAAGATATTTTCCGTCACCGTTTTGTAGCAGTGGTTGAGTGCAAGGCAAGCTACGTTGACACAAGATAAGAGACGGCACATGTCGTGTCAGTTGATAGGGGTACGCACACAAGATTTACACGTCAACTTCACCTGTCGATCGATTCTGTAAAAATCGAAACGTTAGGTGAAGTGAGATGTCAATAGTGTAAATCCCTAGTATTATTGCCGACTCTCATAATACATAATGTGACAGGATAACCATAAACTTGAAGTTAAGAAGAAGAAGAGAGAACTTACGCAGTCGTTAATGCTATTGCTTGCCAGCGGGAATTAATGTCTAAGGGCCGGCGCCCACTGCCGGCACGACACAGGTTCTTGGCAAAGGATTTTATTACTAATCAAGTTATTTTGACTTGGATTTCAATGGCTTTAGAATTAATTTTAGTTTATTTCGATACCATGATGCTGTGGCTCGACACGACGCGCCGCGCGATTTTGTGGCATGACGTCTCATGCCACAAGTTACGGCACCCATAGCATCCCGCGAGACATATGGGTCACTTTGTGTCGAGGAATTATGATTGCTAAGCTAGTTGAAACAAGGTTGAAACTTGTGCAGCGGTCATTTCGGTCAATGGGGCGCAGGTATGCCACGGCATGCCACGGAACGCCGCGCGATACCGCAACACGACCTGCCGTGTTATGCTATGCCACGCCGTTACACTGAGCGCCGGCCCTAATAGTAAGTAATAGGTTGGTAAAATACGGCCGATGTATCATGGCGGGTATGGGCATGTAACATAGGCTCTCCGTACTGTCGCGCATGTTCTCCCGCTCATACTCGCCTTTTTTTTTGTCGATGGGAAATCTACAAATGACCTCTCCCGCTCTGGGCGGAGCGGAAGGACGTGTCAGACTACTGACTAAACCCCACCCATGTTCCTTCACCTGCCTATGCGCCAGGGGCACCGGTACCTCTTTCAAACAACCCGCGGCCCTGGCAGGCATCGGTCCTTATGGACCCCGACACGCTGCGCTGACATCTCTGTGAGGCGACCCGGGCCAAGTCCTTACCGGGCGGCGAGCGCTCATACTCGCCTCGTGTTACTATTTGGTTCCTAAAAAATGTTATTGCGCAACCTTCAAGCGCGAAGGTCAGAGCCGCCATGATTTGTTGGCCGTACTGTGCAGAGGTTGCCTCGGCTGACCAAGGAAGTCATTAAGACTTCGGATTAAAAAGGCACAAGCATAAATTACTCATTTATTCAATAATGTCGTGCTATTCCGCAAACGATAAGACAGTTACATTGTAACAATCTTGTACCATGCGTGCCCAAATAAATGCATGATACAGGAACGTATGAACACAATTGATACAAGTTGGGGAAAAAGTAATGTTACAATGTGAATTGGACGCCATTCGGATGGAAATAAAGGCTGCTTTATCAGGGGTTTACTGTAAGCATGCTTCACTTCTTCTTAGCGTGTCGATTTCTATTGAAATTGTGTGTGCGGCAACATCATCGCCACAAATGAACAGAATTAGAAACGTGCGTATTGTCGAAGAAGGTGAGTCGGAAGGGAAGTATTTGGGGCAGATCTAAGATAATCACGCACTGGAGAGTATGAATACCAGTCTATCTATCATACGGAACAAAACGCTATTGAAAGTACAGCCTGATTGTTAGTGTGAATGTAGGTTCTAGGTTAGACTCATGACA
The DNA here is from genome assembly GCA_007844875.1 of Busseola fusca. NCBI lineage: Eukaryota > Metazoa > Arthropoda > Insecta > Lepidoptera > Noctuidae > Busseola > Busseola fusca. Next base: position 6,971 of record VKGM01006950.1, on the reverse strand, counting down.
TCGTTCATGTATAAATAAGTTGTAATAAAATTAATAAAACTGAGAAACACTATCGAATTATAGCCTGGCATTTGTCGGGAACTTGACGTGCAAGGCATTTGTTGAAATTGCCTAAGGCATACATTTAACATTCACGTTTCTCTAATGCATTGCATATATGTATCTTATAGAAATTTCGCAAGTATCCGTCGCGGGCTTTTTGACACTTTGTTTTTGGCGCAACCTCAAATGACAACCGCGAATAAAATGCGGTAGTTGGTTAATTTGAAATGCTTTGTGATTTACATTTGCACAAGTTTTTGAAATGCATAGCGCAGCACGTTTTTTATGCATTCCGCGATTAAATTAGCAGCTTTTGCACACGGCGTATTTGTTCTTGCCATGCAATCGTGGTGAGCAAAGCTACAGAGTAGATGGATGTGTAAATGAATGTTTAAGTTATTATAATATAAATACAGTGTTGTATAATTAACCCCAACTAGCACATAATCGGCATTAAGTAATTACAGAAACGGACAGACATGCCGTATTGATGTATCAAACATAACGTGTAACGGCGAACAATTTCATAAAAAATAATTACTTTGTTAAATCTTCTACTCGAAAATAACCATTACATTGGCATAAAGTTTAAAGTGTTTGATTGGTACTTTTTATCAAATAAACTTTAAATTAGAACACGAAATTCATGGAATATCGCGGTGGGTTTATCGATTAAAATACGTAGAAAGAATTTAATGAACAATGCAGTAACGTTTTATGATGTACCTAGCCTTGATGACGTAAACGAACCAGAAACGGACGAGATTCGATATCTATTCGTATTATTGTAGATAGGCACATCATTGCCAACGAGTCTGCACCTGCTAATTAAACAAATAAGGTATGCTCAGGTACAAGCATACAACCTTTATCTAGTAATATATGGAATCTATATTTTATTGTTCACTGACATACTCATCACGTTTACAAAAAGCATTCAGTTATGAGGTTATGACTATAATTAACACTGAACATTCTCCATTAACTCACCCCCATGACTTTCACTTAGCACATAAAAATCACTAAAAGCTTCACAGTATATAGATACTGGTGATAGCACCTGATTTGAGGTTAATAAGTCATTCGTGTGACAAACTGTTGTTTGAACATGCTCCCTACCCACTTTTGGTGAGTTCAGACTACCTAAGCGCAAATACAAGTCTACTTATTTTCTCGCTGTTAATACTATAGGAGACGAAAGATAGACACTCAGTAGTCCAAGGGTCGCAATGTAAACCGTGTACAGATCACCAGTTGCGATAAAATAGTACTCACTCTTAACACACAATAAGTCATTATTAATCTCTTCAATTGCGCATCACTCACTCACTACAAGATCTAAAGCGCCTACTTCACACTCCTAACACTTCAACTGAACATTAAATGACAACTGTTCTCATTTCTAAACTGTACGTTGACCCCGTATTAATTAATAGCGACAATGATAATTATCAGAAAAATATGACAAAGCGTCATATTAATTTATTAACGAAAAAAATAGAAGAGCACACCGAAGTCGTCACGGCATGCGTCATGCACGAAGCATTTTCAATAAGCTCATGCAACAAATTCAATTTCGACAAGCAACGGGGCCATAGCCCCTAAAAGGAAGTGTGTGGGGAGGGCACCCGGTAACAACAATACATGACATAAATTAGAATCAACACAAAAGCCGCCGAGCTCTCGGAAGGGACCTCTGGCGAAAGAATGGCAATTTCTTATCTCGAAATATATGTGTTATTATTATTAGAGAACTAGGCGCTATTGTTAATTTGCCGGATTTGTGGGTCCCGCGCGTCTTTGTGCCACTCAGCATCAAGTAAACCGGAGCAGATGCGACACGTAGTTCGGTATCAAAGAGACAAAACATCCCTTCTGTCAGCGCAAAACTGCTCACATGATCAATACATCCCTAAACGTACAACGCGTAATAATAATTATGCAACCGGCGGGGGTCGAATAAATTAAAACTTAATACGAGCAAAAAAAAACTATTGTCCCGTTTGATAAATTAAATCAAGTCAAATCATTATAGAAAGAGAACCCCTTATTCTTAACTAAAGATCAAAGTTCGCAGGAGACGTTAAGGACAATGACCGAAAATGTGCAATACAAGTGTGATGACAGGAAGTAAGTACCTGGCCACGTGACCTCCTAGTGCTGAAGCCACATGGCCCGGGAGCCGGGTGAACGCCACTTCACATGATATACTGCTAACATATGTGTCTCCTGTACACTTGCCACCCGCTATTCTTGTATTCGCTCCACACGTAACGACCAAGTTGAAGGTTATACCTCCAGCTGACTTTCATGAAAAAATTGTTTTTTCATAAAGTCTGATTCACATGCAATGCGACAAACGTCTTAAAATAAAATAAATACTGCATGGGTCATAATCATAACATGTTTCTTATATTTTTCTTCTAGTTCTCTTAGAGTTAAATAAAACTGTCATCCGAATCCCGGATCATAATATTACTTTATGATCCGGGATCCGGATAACAGGATTCATTCGGGACTTTCGTCTACTAATACTGATCATTCTTTCATTCATAAAATTCAAGAACGTAATAAAGGGGAAGTACAAAGACAAAATTCATGGGTGGACTAGGCACGATTTATTATCTCCTCTTTTCACTAAAACGCAAAGTACTGGGTGTATTTAAAACTTGGAACAATTAAATGCAAATTTGGACTACCTAGAACCCTACAAACGAATTTATGCATGCAGCAGCGTTGAAGGTATCTACGTGTATTATTGCAATGTTTGACTGGGGTTAAAAGACTTCCAAATGGCTTTATTTATAAGCATTCATCTTTTCCGACAACAAGCATTCAAGCGATTGTAAGTTTGGCTATGCTATTAGAGGCATTGCTCAAATTTGGCGTGAAGCGTCCGCCATTTTGTTTTTCGTTTCCAGTAATCGACACGTTTACCTAATAGGCAGTAAAGGCACTGCACAAGTCGCTAAATACACCAACGTAAAGGCGCATTCAACGTACTATTATTATAGATATTAATCGTAGATCTACGGAATAAAAGGCCAGGAAAACAATCCTAATAAGAAATTAAAAAAAAAAGAAATAGGCAGTATCCATTCGTAATCTTATATGGACTAGTTTAGTAGGTACCGTAAGAAATCAAGTGACAGTTTTATCGAAACGGTGTTATCTATAAAAATAACACACGATGCTGACGTACTTTTTCCTGAATGAAATGTGTGAACCGAACGCCTATCAAAACAATTAAATCGTATTTCTCGAAACTATTATTTCATGTGAACTAGGCCTAATCTTCAATGATCTGAACTGATCACAGTGTTACCACACTAGAGTCAATATCAGTAAAAACCCGCGAAATTCTACTCATTGTATAGCATTCTTTTTACCGTATAATAAATAAAATAAATCAAAATAATTATTATGAGGTTGAAAGATCAGATTAGTAAACTTTCGATGATACGAATAGTCGAATGAGCGGGTCGGACAAAGTGTATGTACAGTCGAAAGCGTCTGTCCTGTGATTGGTCCGACCCCGGTCCCGCGTAGGGTCCCACCGACTTTTCAGTGTACTCGCTACCGTTACACACTCGAAATTATATCGTCTAGGATCCGCCATTTTGATTCGTCATAATGATTACGAGTTGCGGAATTTTACCTTGTTTTTGACCAGTTTTTGCCGCTATTATTTTTCGTATACAATTTTTAATAAAAATAACAATTAAAAGAATGATTGGAATCATTCTTTTGATTAAGTACATTTTTTTATAAATATATGGTAATAGTACATTTTAGTTCTTTTGATTAAGTACATTTTTTTATAAATATATGGTCGTAGTATGATAATAAGATAAAAGGTAGTAGAGTAGTATTAGGTGCATTATGTTATCTTGACAATTATTGTATTAATCAAGAAGTCTTTAAAAATTAAAACGGCCCAAACTGTCATGTCTGTAGTTTGGGGAAGCAACAAAACTGTTGATGAAAATAATCCTAGGAAAGATGCAAAAATAAGCAGCAGCAGCAGCATTTCTTAATTCATATATGTATTAAGTTTCTAGGAAGGTATATTAATGTTAAGTTAACCAAATAGTACCTAGTTACTTTTGTGTACACACCCCTTGCAATTAATATTAAATTCAGTAGATGGTGCTGTTAACCATCCTCTTTGAACCTTCAGAATGTTATGTGCACAGTTTAATAAGTCATTGAACTGGGCAAATAGGATTCTGAATGTTCAACACAGAGACAAATGACCTCATTATTATTATTTTAGGGCTCCTCTAAGTTCAATCCTGCTTCTAAAACCAGAATCATTATTATAAATAAGCTGTGATACCATTTTTAATGAAAATCATTTACCATGAACACAAGCTATGTGTTAGAAGTAAATATTAAGGAAAATATGCAATAAACACAACTGATTGAATTGTTGCTTGACATGATTGGTGTATGGCGAATATTGCTCCACATTCATCAGTTTCCTGTTTTTGTGATTGATACTCCAAAGTTCCCTGATTGCAGCCCAAGTTTATTGCTCACATTTTCCAAAAAGTAACATATTAAGACCTTCATAAACCTAACCTTACCTAACCAAGTCTAAACTCTAACATGCTTATTGTGAGTCTATAGGTTCAGTCATCTCATCATTCACTAATCTATTTAGTAATCTAATTGGCAATGTCCAAATTATTGCAAAATCTTATGAGACTAGATATTTTGCAATACATCGACAATATTCATCATTTAAAGTTCTGAGGACAAGATCATTATCAACTTTCTTATAGTAGTTGACCATGATGTATCAACAAGATATGTTCAGAATCCCATGGTAAACAGAAGTATTTCAAGATGCGAATAAAATTTAGAGTATACCAAATGAGTTAGCTGTATAATAAGTGATTAAATGTGTTTACTAAATTATGTATGTTTTTGAATAATAGATGTTTCCAACTCAATGTCCAAACATTTTAATCCTTGTTATTGTTACATAATGTAACTAAAATGTATTTGTTG
>VKGM01006941.1:9798-22639 GCA_007844875.1 Busseola fusca | reverse complement strand
GGTTGTAATGGCATTCGTGTCACTAGATTTTGATATTTTATCTATCCTTTTGTTAGATTCTTCCATATTTTGTAAATGGGCGGACTTTGTAGGCCTTGTAGACTTTAAACCTGTAGACCATTTATTATTTTATTAAGTACCTGGTACTGGTTGAATAGGCCTATGCTGTTCTCCCATGTCCACTATAATTTGAAAACATTGTACAAGATTTTTTTATTTTTAAAAGAGTAACCGTGGAGTTTCTTGCCGGCTCTTCTCCATAGGAAACGACCATTTGGAACCGTGCACCTAGCTTCTGACGTTTCACTAGTATCCATGTTGGTTTATGTGAAATAAAAAATTTTGAATTTGAATTTGAATTCAATTCATAAAAGTATGAAATTGTTCATCAATGTTTTCTTATGACGTTATCACGTAAAACTATTGTCCCTAAATCAACTTTACAGACAACCCAATTTTTATCCCGATACAGTGTCACGTCAAATGAAACAAAAATCTAAATTCAATATAGTAATCTAAAATCGTCTGATGCTTGACCGGTTTTGACTGTCGAAAACACTGTCTAAAACTCAAAATACATCTTTCTCTTCCAGTACGGTGATCTTCGCCATGGAAGGCATTGGCGTGGTCATGCCTGTTGAGAACGAGATGGCCAAACCTCAGCAGTTCCTGGGCTGTCCTGGAGTGCTCAACGTAGCCATGGTCATTGTCATTTCGCTGTACGGCATCGTCGGGTTCTTTGGATACCTACAGTATGGAGACTTCGTGAAGGGCTCCATTACGCTTAATCTTCCCGAAGAAGATGTGTGAGTAGAATTTGATATTTGATTTCTTTTCAGTTTTGTGAATAATCAAAATGGCTGCTCGATAGAAGTTTTTTTTTTATGTTATAAACTAGTGTGCTTGAATGGGGGGCTCGTGGCTAAATAATAACAGCCCCACAGGTTGATCGATCAGGTTATGCTACGCTTGCCGCGGTTGGTCTGTGGATGGGTGACCATCTTTATATACCGAGATCCCCCCGTTGCTTGGAAAGCACGTTAAGCCGTTGGTCCCGACGTCATCCTTAGATCTTTGACAGTCGTTACGGGTTGTCAGAAGTCCGAAAGTCTGACTACCAGTCTTACCAAGGGGTATTGTATTACCCAGTAATTGGTTTGTGGAGGTTAGATAGGCAGTCGCTCCATGAAAAATACTGGTATTCAGCTGAATCCGGTTAGACTGGAACCCGACCCCAACATAGTTGGGAAAAGGCTAGGCGGATGATGAAACTAGTGTGCTTAACGATCCCGCCTGATGGTAAGCAGTGATGCAATTATTGATGGTAAAGCGCACTAGTTTATAACATAAAAAAGTTAACAATTTTTTTTTACTTTGTCAGTCTAGAAATACGATGTGAATATCTGCTGCAGTATAATTACTAGTCTCAGCAAAGTATTGCTAGTCGTAGAGGCTATAATCAAGAACATAAGACTACTAACATCATATGGATCTGAAATAAAATATTTGAATTTGAATAATTTTAAACTTTTGGGTTGGTGACTCAAATAATTCCAGCTTCGGAGATATTCAAATGGATAGAATTTCGTTTTGTACTATCTCATCGCTTTGTAAAGAATTAAAAGAAAACAAGCCACGACAACAAGAACACGAAATGTAAATGAAATTGCTTTTTTTCAATATCTTCGTCGTAAAATGCATGTACCTATGTTTAAATTAGATTCAACTGTCAAGTCCTTAATATTTAGAGGACCCTGAAGAGCCACACAGACACAGCTGCGACATAATCTACATAGATACAGTAAAATGGTTTATTTTCTATATGTAGGTTTGTACAAACCCTTTTTTTTTAACTGAACATGATTTCGTTTCGGCGTTTCCTACCTTTTTTTGGGTGGGAAATCATCAAATGACCTCTCCCGCTCTGGGCGGAGCGGAAGGGCGTGTCAGACTTCTCCTGACTAAAACCCACCCGTGTTCCTTCACTTGCCTGTGCATCAGGGGCCACGGTATCTTTCGAACAACCCGCGGCCGGCGTTTCCTACCTGAATTCTTTGAGAAGAAAAACCGAAACAAACGAAAACATACATACATATAAATTGAATAAAAAAGAATAATTAGTTGTTTTTTTGTTAAACGTTATAAACTAGTGCTTGACCGCAATCCCGCCTGATGATAATCAGTGATGCAATCGTTGATGGTAAAACATAAAGATGGTAATTAATTATGAGACTATTCATTCTAGCCTTGAAGACACTTAAATTGTAATTAGATGGGGAGACCACCGCAGGCAAACCAGAAACGTGATGTTTACATAGGTGTTCAAAACATTGCATCCAGCGCCATATCTCACCGTCACTGCATGCAAAATCAATTATATTTAAATGAAGGTCATACGGAAGTTTTCAATTTACATTATTTACATTGCATTAATTTTAAAATTTTAAGTAATATTTCAAAAGTTATATACAATAGATAATGGAAAATTTATTTGGCAAAAACATTCTATTTACATAAGTGTTCATAAGACTGCGTAGTACTACATGTTTCACCGTTTTTTCAAGACTAATATTGGCTTTCTTTATTGAAAGCAGTTTTGACAAAATTGGATTTCGTAAGTTTCGTGAAAAGAAACACATTTCAGTATTTCCTAAGGGTCGCAGCACACACATCAACTCGGAAAGGGACCGTTATTGTCTCGGAAGGGGGAGGGGGTGTCGTAACCGTATCAACTCGAGCCGTTCAGTATCTTTCCCCTTGGCGTCAAACAGGCGTTCCGTAACCACGTAACGTAAGCGGATCGGATGTTCCGGCACGTCGACTCGGTTACACAGCTAGGCGACGCCGCGCGCTGATTGACCGCTAGGCGGCACTAGTTCAATCATTTTGAATCCGAACGTTAAGTGTAGCACACGGTTATGTCTTGGTTCACAATACGTGACTTGGCTATTATTGCCATAGCACTTGATAAGGAGGAAAAAGTAACGAATAAACAATGAAAGCACGACAGGACGTTCGGCAACGCAGACTGCGAGGGGAGTGGACCAAGAGACGTAAGCTAGCGTACGGAGAGCCGTAAGCTAGGGTACGGAAAACCGTAAGCGCGGGAACTGCAAGTCGACCGCGTACCACACCGCGGTTCGTGAGCTTGTCTGAGGCGATGCGATAACGTTACGATTCCGATTAGTGTAAGTTGCAGTAGGGAGTTTCATATAAATAATACTGAACGGCTCGAGTTGATTCGGTTACGATCCTTTCCGAGTTGATATGTGTGCTGTGACCCTTTAGGGTCGCGCTTGTCGTCATTGCGCATTTATGCGCAATGACGACAAGCGCGACTGCTAACAATAAGGTACTGGAGGGTTATTATGACGTGTTGAAATAATCATGGTTCCAGTTTCAGACAAAGATGGAGCTATACAGGATGAATAGCGCTATCCCTTTTTCACAACGGTTTAATGATGTTGGTATTGGGTTTCCTTGGGTTTGTTTCCCAGATCTGGAAACGCATTATTAAATTATCCTCTCATGAATCTATCGGTAGCAGTTTGGATTTGTTCCAGGTTGGTTGCAATAGCACGCCTCCTATTACTTCGTATGTATGTCTACTATAATAATAGGAACATCCCGTACGCAAAATATGCGCATTGTCGTGGAGTTGCGGACACCAGCCCGTTTTACCTATAGGAACATCTCTGTCTTAGCCTTTTGCCTGCGGGCGGCGAGCAATGGGTAGTTCGCCCCCCGATAAGGACCAGGCCCGGGTCGACGGCGCGTCGTGTTCCGCGCGCGCCTCAAAGAGATGCAGTCAGCACAGTGTGGGGACCATAAGGGCCGATGCCTGCCCCAGGGCAGTAGGTAGTTCGAAGGAGACACCGATTCCCTTGGGGCGCATAGGCAGGTGAAGGAACATGGGTAGGTTTTAGTCAATAGAAGTCTGACACGCCTTTCCGCTCCGCCCAGAGCGGGAGAGGTCATTTGATGATTTCCCACCCACCAAAAAAAAAGCATTTGAATGAAATAGGCGTAATGTTTTCTATAATCAGATATTGTTTCCAAACACATTGAGCCTCTGACAGACTCGATGTAGTGCTGACGAGTTCCTACTGGAAAACTAATAGCAAGGCAGTTTGTGTTGAGCTTCTATAAGTAACAAGACAACCGATTTCCACAGTTTTCAACTATTCAGCTATCGGTGCCACCTATATGGAAGGCGCATAAGAGCAACTTTTGTGTCAACAGCTAATTTTACTCTCTCATCAAAAGTATGAGTGCTGTTTTTGTCGCGTCGCTACATGTGTGCACTTACTAATAAATCCCATAGACTTGAAGTTAAAAATAAGCTGTTGAGACAAAAGTTGCTAATAGGCTCATCCTTAGACTTGTCATAACAACTGCTTGCCTTTTACAAATACTACCATGAATAAAATATTGTGAATAACTAGTTGAATCGGTGACTTTATTTACACAAAAGTTCTAATACGATGTTCTGTAGGATGCATTTTGGAGAGTGCGCGGCATTTACATGACTTAATTCCACCATCGCCGTTCCATCAACTTCCCTACAAAAACTTTTCTGTGACTGGTATCGCGTTTTTCATAGTGCTATTCAAACGTCCCTAACGATTTTGAAGTCCACAACGTGTCTTTAGTACTGACTTAAATAATTTAAATCGAATATTTTTCTATCGCCGCCACAATGAGATATAGATGTAATCCTATGGCCAGAAATGCAAAGCGATATTGAGGGTTTGAAATAAAAGTAGTCGTACTTACGTTAATTAGACTATATTCCAGGTATACATACAACAATAATTATAATTTACTGTGAATACTCTCAATATAAACTCAATATGAATGCAAAATACATGCGTACAGTTCGGTGGGTCGAACAGAAGTGCCCTTTAACAACGATAGGATGCCGTATTTATACAAGCAAGTTATCGCAAAAATAAAGCAAGTCACTGCAGGTGACGATGACTAAGCGTGTAGGTGTTCATTAGTGTTATCTTATCGCTGGTGGCCGTAATCAAGCGCTTTGTGATACAAAGAAGCTCGTTATCTAATCTTAATAGCTTCTTGTGTGTATAGCTACACGTTATCTTATCTTAGGAGTCTTATCTTAATTGGTGACGTAATTACAATGTTATTTTCTTAAACTAATTGACCAATAATAATAATAATAATTGTGATCAAAGTTATACAGTTAATATTACATCTGTTGATGACAGTCGGCCATCCATAATATCGTACGACCTCGAACGATTACAACAAACCAATTATTATTAATCATTTTATATCAAACATTATTAATCAATTTATAAGTGGTACATATAAAATATATTATTGGACCAGGGATGTCCGCATACATTACTATTCTAATGGACCAGGGATGTCCTCATACATAACTATTATAATGGACCAGGGATGTCCATATACATAACTATTATAATGGACCAGGGATGTCCATATACATAACTATTATAATGGACCAGGGATGTCCATATACACAACTATTATAATGGACCAGGGATGTCCTCATAAATTACTATTATAATGGACCTGGGATGTCCACATACATAGCTATTATGATGGACCAGGGATGTCCTCATACATAACTATTATAATGGACCAGGGATGTCCACATACATAACTATTATAATGGACCAGGGATGTCCACATACATAACTATTATAATGGACCAGGGATGTCCACATACATTAATTAGTATATGGTAGTTGACAATTTTCTTTTGCATTTATCAATTAATACAATCAATATAAATTTATCGTTTAGGCGTCTACAGAAGACTACAGTAGAAAAATAAAATAAACATGATAGATCTAGTAGTGTGACTTTAATTGATCATCCTCTTCTGAGGAATCATTGGAACTCGCTATATCTTCTTCGTGTGGCCTGTCAAAACTGAGCCATGGTTTAATTTTGTCAACCGCAACGATTGTGGAAAACTTTCTACCCCTTTTTTGTGTTAATGGTGTATCTTCTATATTATATCGGTCATGATCTAAAATGGCCGTAATCCTATAAGGACCTTGGAACTTGGGTACTAATTTTTTGCTTAGCCCCGTAGCAGGCACCTGTCGTTCAACCCTAACCAGGTCACCTACCTTATAATTATGCGGCTCACAACGATGTTTATCAAATGCTTCCTTTTGTTTTTGTTGACACAATTTAGTGTGAGCATTTATATCTTCGCGAATACTCGTTATATCTATATCAGTTTCATTAGTAGTATCAATAAGTTCAGTCAAGATCCTACTTTCGTTTGAGCCCGTGGGTCGGACACCAAATAGAGCCTCTGATGGCGTTCGGCTTATCCCCTTATTGAAGGTATTATTCATGCCCCACTGGATGTCAGGTAAGTGATCATCCCACCTGTTTTCGGGTTCACCGATGATTTTTGAGGTAAGAGCGTCTACAATTACTTTATTGTAGCGCTCCACCTGCCCGTTCGCTCTAGGTGTGGCGACCGCATTGAGCACGTGCTTGATGCCCTTTTGGACCATAAACTTTTCGAAAGAAGCACTCGTGAAGGAAGTTCCTCTATCAGATATCAATCTACGAGGTACTCCAAATATGCCAAAATATTCTGTAAGAGCTCTAATGCTCGTCTGAGATTTAGTATTACGCACAGGTTTGAGGTAAATATATTTAGTGTAACCATCGATCATAACAAGAATATGGGTATTTCCTCTACGACTTCTAATAAACGGACCAACGTGGTCAATGTGCACCGTGTCAAAAGGGATGTCTATCTTTTCGATAGGGTGAAGAAAACCGGGTTTTTTCCCACCGGAAGATTTCGAATAAGCACATTCAAGGCAAGAGGTGACATATTTTTTTATAAAAGTACTCATTTTCGGAAACCAATACGACGATTTGACCTTTTCTAGCGTCTTGTCAACTGAAAAGTGCCCAATGTCATCGTGGTTAAGTTTTACTACTTGCCACCGGACTCCTTTAGGCACCACCCATCTATCGCCGTTAGATGTTTTCCTAAATAGCTTATCGCCCTTAAGTTTATAATTTGTTTTTATATCAACAACATCGTCAAGGTTTGAATCTTTTAAGATCTGGACTATTCTTTGTAGCTCAGAATCGCCACTCTGCACGGTAGCGAGCCAACTTTGGACTTCGACATTCCTTATATTCTTACTGTTGCAGGGTAATTCTGGGATAGGGTTGCGACTAAGCGCATCGACATGTGCCATGGAACTGCCGGCCCTATATTCGATTTCAAAATCATACTCCTGCATCAATTCCCACCATCGAGCTACTCGCGGTATCATATCTCTCTTCTGAAATGTTGCGCGTAAAGAATTACAGTCTGTAACAATTTTAAACTTCATGCCAACCAAATATACCCGAAATTTTTGAAGAGAAGATACGACCGCGAGTGTCTCGAGGTCATAAGAGGAGTAGTTCTGTTCCTCCGGAGTGGTTTGCCGGCTAAAATAAGCCACTGGTCTCAAAAGATTATCACCATTTCTTTGCATTAATATGCCGGCTACGCCGATTTTACAAGCATCGGTGTGTAATTCTGTGAGTGACTTAGGGTCATACAGAGCTAAAGTCGGCTTATTTGTTAGACTATTCTGCAATTCTCTAAATGCTTTCTCCTGTTCGTTACCCCAAACCCAGGTGACATTATTTTTCAAAAGATTGGTAAGGGGTTTGGCGATTATCGAAAACCCAGGCACAAAGCGCCGAAAGAAACTAGCCAGCCCCAGAAACTGGCGGATATTGTGCTGGTTTTGTGGTGAAGGGAACCTTGTAACTGCCTCTATTTTTCTAGAGCCTGGTCTAATACCGTCTTTAGAGACCTCGAAACCCAAATAGTCCACGGTATTGCCGAAGAACAAACACTTAGATACCTTCAAGGTTAGACCGGCATTAGAAAATGCCTCTAAAACATTCTTCAATCGATCTAAACCTTCGGTAAAACTTTTAGCTGGGATAATGACATCGTCTAAGTAAGCCAGAGCTTCTCTATGTCGAGCTGAACCCAAAACCTGGTTCATTATCCGCTGAAACGTCGCGGGAGCGTTGGCTAGACCGAAGGGCATTCGAGTGAACTCGAAATGCCCATCTGGCGTAACGAACGCAGTTTTGTGCCTATCCTTTTCATGTACCAGGATCTGGTAGTAACCAGATGCTAGGTCAAGAGTGGTATAGAACTCGTGACCAGCCAGAACATCTAACTGGTCGTCGATTAGGGGCATGGGGTAATTTTCCCGAACAGTCTTTCTATTGAGAGCACGATAATCTATGCACAACCGGTATTCTCCTGTCTTCTTACGAACAAGCACAATAGGACTAGCATAAGACGACGTGGACGGTTGAATTATACCATGCCCCAGCAATTCGGAGACCATTCCCCGGACTACTTCTTTCTCCCTAATGGACAGACGGTAGGGTCTATAGACCACTGGCTCGTCATCTTTTAACTTTATTGTCATCTCTCCTATGTTGGATGACCCTAATTCGGACATATTATTAGCAAAACACTCTCTATATCTATTAAGAAGCTCTAATAATTGTTTTTTTTTTGGAGGGGATATATTTTCCCCTACGCTTATATCCGCGTCAGTTAAAAGAGAGACACCATCTTTAAATTTACTAATTTGCATGATGTTTACAGATGTTTCTTCTTTGGCTACGTATGCACGAGCTACCTTATAGCCCTTTTTCAGTGTGACGATCTTGTTAACAGGATTATTGATAACCATTTGACCAATGCCATCTTTTATGTAAAATAGCCCAGAAGGGACAGAGAATCTTACATCAGATAAGAGTCGAATACCTCCTTCAACGTACACTTCACCAGTTATAAGCGGTTCAGTATAAACATCAATAATTGTCAAGCCAGATGAACTAATGTTATTTTTAACGAATAAATCTATTTTTACATTGGAATGAACTTCACACGCTGATTGCAACATATATAGTTTATCGCTAGTTTTATAAACTACCACGTGAGACTGTTCTGTAAATGACTGTCCGATCATAACTGGTACGTGCATTGCTACGTCTGGTACTATAAACAAATCCACTTCTGCCTGAACATCATCAATGTTTATCTTAACACGATGTTTTCCTAAAGCTCTAACTACTGAACCCCCAAACCCTCGAAGTGTGGGAAGTTCACTCATGTCGTAACTACAGTTAATCTTACTAAATTCAGATTGTGTGATCATGCAACATTCGCTCCCAAAATCGACAAACGCCGTAAAGGGTACGTTATTAATCTCGATCCCCTTGAAATATTTATCGCCTAACTGACAATCACTTGAAATAGCCATTACCGATTTCTCAGAAGTAGAGGGTTTTTCTGGTAAAATATTCTGCTTGGAGTAACATTGCTCCGTGTCATGCCCCAATTTGTAACACTTGCCACATTTCTTTACTGGTTGGGGACACTGACCAATAGTGTGACCGTCTTGTCTGCAATTAAAGCAGCGAGGCCCCTTCGTAACAGAAGTCCTAGTCTGCAGATCACCTTTACCTAGAGTTTGACCCTTGAGCGGTTGTTTCCGCTCAATTTGTGGCCGTACATTTCTTGCGTTTCTTAAATAAGCAAGTAATTTATCCGGATTATCGTATTGAGCTGCTTCCGCGCCTAATCTAACAGAGCGATCATCAATCCCATGTAGGATACATTCTACAGCTCGTCGGCCCTGTATGCCACACCTATTTATTAACGCTACTTTATCATAAAAGTATGTTTCCAATGATTCCCCGAATCGGGCACGCTTAGCTAACATGTCACTTAGCATTTGCCCATAATTTTCATCGGATGGAAAAGCAGTTATTAATTTGGTTTGCCATTCCTCCCACGAGAAAAGAACAGACGACAATCCTTCGTACCATCTTTGTGCCACACCACGCAGTTTAGGTAGAGCAAAATGGATTAACTGCTTTTCATTCCATCCGTAGATAGACGCACACTCGTTTGCCTTGTGAAGCCACATGGTAATCGTTTGTTCTTTTCTCGCTGGATCGAATTCTGGAATTGTATTGTGCATATTGCCTAACTTATCCAAAGAATCGTTACGACCTACTGATTTGAGAACATCTAATAATTTAACAAAAGTGGATGTTGTGGGTGACTCATGTGGACTGCGAGAACGGCGGGGAGCTCGGCTGTGGCGATGACCATCGTCCGGACTGCGGGAGCGCTCAGGCACTCTGCTGCGGCGGCGGCCGTCTGCTGGACTGTGGGAGTGCTCAGGCACTCGGCTGCGGCGGCGGCCGGCGCTCCATGGCACGCTCAACGATAGCCAGGTGCTCCGACGGCCGTATCAACCGCGGCGGAGCCGGCATTCGCAACGGATCCACTTGTATGCGCGGGTCGGAATGCATGCGCGGGCGCGGTTCCGGCGGGCGTACGGTTTGACGCGGCGGGGGCGCGGGCGCGCGCCTTGCCCTCGCCGCTTCCGATTCGTCTGCCATCGGTGCGCGCCAATCTGTTGACAAGGAATTGAAGCTGTTAATAACATTTTTAATTAATTGCATCACGTTGCTAAATGTATTAAGGTTCGCTACGTAGAAGAGTCACCAATCGCCAACACCAGAAACGCTCGTCTCCTTTGACCTAATTTAATTTTATGAGCTTTTGACAGTTTTTCGGGCGGTATAGACTTCATATAAAGAATTTCAAATACTATATACACGGTATCGTTTATAAGGATTCCATATTTGAGGAAGGACTAACCAAGCTACCGCCCTTTTAAAATGATCAATTTAGAAAATTAATTTCTATGGGTAAATTTCACAGACCTACCTAAACGCAATCAATCTCAAGAGGAGACAAGCGATAGCCCGTATTAATAGAAAAACACGTTCCTCGCCTAAATAAAACAGGAAAACGCATAGAGTGAAATTGTGGTCCCCTCACTGGGGTGATAAGGCAATGAAATAACAATGTGTCATGCAATCCCTCCTATCAATCTTGTTCACGCGTAAATAAAAAGAAAATGTTGAGGAAAACGTGTATTCATTTTCTTTAATAAACTTGATTGAAGAGCGCGCCATCTATCCGTAGCGCGCGGAACTCGGTAGACCGGTAGCATACAACCTTACAAAGTGATTTTTATGTTGGACGCGGCGCTTTCTGTCGGCGACGCAGTGTCTGCGCTTGCGTACTATTGAACATTGAACTCTGTATGGTAGTGTAATTGTAGGACAATAAAGGCATTCAAAACGTAACTTACATGCTATTTTTAAGGCTTTTAATGGTTATTTTTCCTCGTGTTGTACGAGCGTTGAATATAAACGCGAAATAGGATTCTTTACTATCATCGTCTACCGATCTAAATTCATGAGACAAGGTCTTTTTTCGATTTAAAATGTCTGACTGCATTTAGCGCTGTCTAAATTTAAACGGCTATTACAATAGTGTGAAAATAGATCTACTTAGATAAATTGTTGGTCTAATAGCTATGAATAAAACATGACAATGTTATAATGTTACATAACGGGCCCGTTTATGGGTTGCCATTTTATAAATCATTGCTGTTGCATTTGTACAGGATATCTGATTGGAGATTTGTATTATACTAGCGCAATGGCTTTACGACCCCTTATTTCATTCAGGTGTTAAGCCACGTCAGGAATTATTGTTTGTGATGTCATTATCTGAACGTATCTTAGCAAGTCTCTAAATAAATGGTTGGTTTGGTTCTTTTGTCTCCCTCTCACTTTCTCGCTAACTCCTGTCACTAACATGATCTCTATACAACAACAAATCAACAAACAACAACGACAACGTTCTAACAATTTCATTTGGCGCCAACATTCAAGTGCGCTTTTATAATTTTTGAAGTGAAACTTCTTTACGCACGCTTGACTTGGGGAGTAAGCTGGCGAACGCGTTACGAAAACGTTACGAAAAGTGTGATCAGGCGAGGCGAACGGGAATTGAGTGGGGGATATAAGCAAGAGACAGCAGTGCGCGCGCACATTTTCTTTCTCTTTTCCTCTCATAAAGAAAGAAGTTTCACTTCAGTCGTGTAAGCACACTCGTTTTTTTTATTAATTTTTGCCTATATTTGGTCTCACTGCTGTGCCCTCTCCTTTATTGTTACTAGGACAATATGATTTTATGAATTTTTTTTCTTATTTGATGTTAGCCGTCACTGTCGTGGTCAGGTAAAGCATGGGTGACCATTCACACCAGTGTGAGCATCTTCCTCTTCTTCTTCTTCTTCTCAGCCTATAGAAGTCCACTGCTGGACAAAGGCCTCCCCCAAGGGTTTCCACAACGACCGGTTCTGCGCTGCCCGCGTCCATCGGTTTCCCGCGGCCTTCACCAGGTCGTCGGTCCACCTTTTTGGGGGCCTCCCTACGCTGCATCTTCCGGTACGTGGCCGCCACTCCAGAACCTTACTGCCCCATCGGCCATCGGTTCTACGTGCAATGTGCCCTGCCCACTGCCACTTAAGTTTAGCGACTCTAAGAGCTATGGTGACTCTGGTCCTTCTGCGGATCTCCTCATTTCTGATTCGATCGCGCAGAGAAACCCCAAGCATAGCTCGTTCCATCGCCCTTTGTGTGGCTTTGAGCCTTCGTATGAGGCCCATTGTAAGCGACCACGTTTCAGTCCCGTATGTCATCACTGGTATTTGGCAACACACACTTGTGCATCTTCCTCGCATAATCAAAAACAAAAATCATTTAAACATATGACAATCAGCACTTATCGAACGTTAAAATAACAAAAGACTGCCCCCCGGCATGCCCGTCCTTCAACACCTCCTAGTGCTGGAGCTGGGGAGAAGAAGTGGCGCAACAAACTCCACAGCAGCACAGCTGTCTGTTC
>VKGM01006868.1:0-10918 GCA_007844875.1 Busseola fusca | reverse complement strand
GAGAGGAACCTCCTGACAATGCGAGCCGTGTCAAGAAGTACCGCTTTCTGAATCAAGCCCTTGATCCAGCTGCCTAACGAGAGCCTCCTGAGGTGTTGGTCGAGGCTCTTGGCAATTAAGCCATTGGCTTATTATTATTATTATTATCATATTACCCAGTAACAGGGTTGTGAAGGTCATATAGGCAGTCGCTCCATGTAAAATACTGGTATTCAACTGAATTTGGTTAGACTGGAAGCCGACTCCAACATGGTTGGGAAAAGGCTAGGCAGATGCCAATAAAATATAAAAGAGTCGTGCTAACATCCACTTTGCAATAGTCGTCATAGATCGAAAGTAGACATAGGTAACAAAGTTTACCCTCGTTTTTTTTTTTGGTGGGTGGGAAATCATCAAATGACCTCTCTCGCTCTGGAGTGGAAGGGCGTGTCAGACTTTTACTGACTAAAACCCACCCATGTTCCTTCACCTGCCTATGCGCCCCAGGAACCCCGGTTACTCTTTAATACGCTCCACAGCCCTGGGGCAGGCAGCGGTTCTAACGGACCCCACACTATGCTGACTGCATCTCTTTGAGGCGCGCACGGAACACGACGCGCCGTCGACCCGGGCCTGGTCCTTACCAGGCGGCGAGCTACCCATCGCTCGCAGCCCGCAGGCCCGTGCAAGTTTACCCTCGTAACCTAATCCTAAAATATTTACAGAATATTCAGCTTTTTAACTAAATCTCGGTTTCAGGAGGCTGTAAACTTGTGTTACCTACACCTCACCACACGTTAATAAAAAATGTTACAAACGATAGTACGGAGGTCTAATGCGTTGAGCACGTGTTTAATACCTCGGCGACGTGAAGCTTGAAACGAAATGAGGTGTTTAGACAGTGAGAATTGGAGGGGTTTGATCATGATATCAACTCAGGTACAGACGACGGCACATCAAGGTATCACAAGCTGTCAAATTTCTTTATTAAATTTTCAACTTTATCGCTAAAGCATTAAGGCTCAGGGTTGATTGGGAACATTTGACAGTTTCGGGTAGGTTGACCTGCTGTCGTCTGTACCTCCACTGCTACACACAAGGATTTCATGGCATATATACCTACATGACGTAATTGACTTTTTTCTTTTTCTAACTTATTCCTTTCCAGAATTACTTGTGATGATATTCATCCGCCGCAATAATATAAAATTATAATTTGATTCCCCAAATACTCTACTTTAGGTTGTTTTATATGTGTATATTATTGTTCTAATAACTATAATATGATATGTAGTTTTATCGTTTTGTTTGTTTCAGTCCAGTACTAACTTCACAAAACTCACAAAAATCAACTGTAATATCTAAAATTTTTGTTATTTTAAAATACACTCTTGCTTTTCCATCTCACTTTCGACATTGGCAGAATAGTCGAAATCGGCTTTAAATGCCATAACTAAAAATAGAAAAGAATAGACTTTTTTCTTAGTTTAATTACCATTTGTAAAAGTTCTTCTGCACTACTTGTAAATTTGTATTTATGTCATAATTTAGCTTTTTGTGTCTATGGCATCATATTGTACACTATGCTTGTATCTTGCTTGTATTATGAAGTTTAACAGTGTAACAATTGTAGACCGGCCAATAAATAAATAAATAAAGACGGCAACACGGTGGCGTTAATTCCGATTTTAGTCAAAATAGCCTATGCGATGACCTGACGGTCGCGGGAAACCGATGGAAGCGGGCAGCGCAAAACCGGCCGTTGTGGAAAGCCTTGGGGAAGGCTTTTGTCCAACAGTGGACCTCTATAGGCTGAGATAAAGAAGAAGAAGCTTACGCGACTTGGAAAGAAACCAAAAAAAGTTTTCCAATAAAAACTACAGTGAAACTAAAAATATTAACATTTTTCTAACTGGAAAGTCAAGTCAGAGATAACAACGAACTCCCCCGGCCACCGTAGGCGCAGGCTTGCGGGCGGCGAGCAATGGGTAGCTCGCTGCCCGGTAAGGACCAGGCCCGGATCGACGGCGCGTCGTCTTCCACACGCGCCTCAAAGGGATGTCAGCACAGCGTGTCGGGGTCCATAAGGACGGATGCCTGCCAGGGGCGCGGGTTATTATAAAGAGATACCGTGGCCCCTGGCGCATAGGCCAGTGGAGGAACATGAGTGGATTTTAGTCAGTAAAAGTCTGACACGCCCTTCCGCTTTGCCCAGAGCGGGAGAGGTCACTAGATGGTTTCCCACCCACCAAAAAAAAGCACAACCGAGTGAAGGAGGCCTGGTGCTTCACATCCCCATCCAAATATCAAATTTATTTTCTGACTGCTATACCGGAGGTCGTGGGTTCGATTCCCATCCAGGACAAACGATTTTGTGATGAGCACGTTCATTTGTTCTGTGTCTGGGTGTACTTCATCTATAATATGTATGTATTCAGAAATATATAAGTATGTTTATCAGTTGTCTAGTTTTCGTAACACAAGTTCTGCTTAGTATAAGACTAGATGGCGTTGTGTGAAAGTTGTGGAATATTATTATTATTAATTACAGAGTGACTGGCAATTTAGAAAAAGTTACAAAAACAATTGAAGTTGCAGTGTAAACTGAACTTTATTTGTAGGAATTAAAGTAATCTATAAATTCATATTTGTTTACAGTTTTGGCGATATCAACATCTGCCTAGCCTTTTGCCAACTATGTTGAGGCCGGCTTCCAATCTAACCGGATGCAGCTGAATACAAGTATTTTACATGGAGCGACTGCCTGTCTGACCTTCACAACCCAGTAACTGGGTAATACGATACCCCTTTTTAAGACTGGTGGTCCCGTAACGACTGTCAAAGATATACAGACAGACTACAAATGACAGCCGGGATCAACGATTTAACGTGGACGAGTTCTAGTGGTACTTGTTAAAGTGGCTTGGACATTAAATTCTTCTGTTTATGTTGTTATAATAACCCAACACTCCTAAAGGTAGTATATTATTGTAATTAGAAATAAAAAAAGGTTAGTACTTGCACAAATTGTTATTTTACTGTGCCGAAATCTACTGTGTCATTGAGCAAGTTATGGTGAACTTTAATCATTTTATGGTCTAATTGTTTTGGATTTCATTTGGTTGTTTTAATTGTTTACTGATTGTTTAAAGTAACATTTAATTTTAACTATTTTAAAGTTTTTTCGTACTTTCTCATTTTATATATCGACAAGTAGGCTTAAGTAGGTACCTGTATATTTGTATAATATTGTGTGTAGTCATTATAATATAAACCTTATTATTGCAGTTAATAGTAGGAATTTTAATTTATTGATGTGATTTAGTTTTAACTTTTAATATTTCCAAAACCTACACGCTCAAAGTCTAGGTAAATATTAATTACCAACTTACTCTCGTTCTTGACTTTTATTGTTAAAAATTCCAGGGATTATCAATCGTCTCCCACGATGTCTACGAAAGGTGACAAGGTCGATGTAGAAGTAGCCAAGGAAATAGCAGACCTTATTAAAAAACGGAGTAGCTACAAAGGCCGTATCACAATCTTTTCTGGATTTTTAAAGTCACTAGATATTTCATCTTTAACATCTAAAGATATCAGCGAAATTGAAATGCGAATAGGTAAGCTCGAATCATTGTATGCCAACTATGACGAGACACAAACGAGGCTCGAATGTATTTCCGATTGTGAGGCCCAAATGGCAGAGAGGGACGAATTTGAGTCTAGATATTATAAAATCCTCTGTCATGCTCAGGAAATAGTGTCCCATCATAAAAAACCTCCAGTGCCTAGTGAGTGTTGCTCTCATAGTGGAAGTAATAGCGTTAATAACAAGCCCGTCAAATTACCTACCATACAGTTGCCTAAGTTTGATGGGTCATATGACAATTGGCTCGAGTTTCGCGATACTTTTGATAGTTTGATACACTCGAATCAAAATATAGATATTATCAACAAATATCATTACTTGAGAGCGTCTTTGGAAGGTTCAGCTGCTGTGGTAATTCATTCCATTCAGTTCTGTTCGACAAACTATAGCATAGCTTGGCAATTGTTGTGTGACCGCTACGATAATAAACGTTTATTAGTTCACAATCACGTTTCGGCGTTGTTTAATATCGAGCCAGTAACACGAGAATCGTCAGCTAACCTAAAAGGTATTATGGATCAATTTAATAAGAATTTTCGTGCATTGGAGTCCTTAGGAGAACCTGTACAGTATTGGGATACGCTACTCATTCACGTCATGTCACACAAGTTAGATAACAAAACACTACGTGAATGGGAGGAGTACAAGGGACGTGTCACTAAGGATCTTACAATAACACTTCAACATTTTGTGGAGTTCATGAAGATTCGCACTGACCTAATCGAATCTATAGAATGTCACAGTAATACACAACACCACACCACACAGAGAAACTTAAATGCTAGATCATCTAAACATAAAACTATGGTTTCATTAGACGGTAGTTCTAAAAATAATAATGCAGCCAGCCCGAGTTCAGCGAAGTGTCCCAAATGCAGTGACGATCACAAGCTCAGTAATTGTCCACAATTTTTAGCATTAAGCAACGAAGCACGACTTCAATTATTACCTAGTTTTAAGGTTTGCTTTAATTGTTTTTGCAGTGGACACTACGCTAATCACTGTAAGAAGCCCGGTTGCAAATTATGTAAGCGGCGTCATAACACTCTCATTCATGTGGCAGATTCTTCTAAGACTAAACCGGTTGTGCATGGCGCGCGAGCTGATAACAATACTAGCAGCGCGCTCCCCGCCACTTCTACCGATGTGAATCCCAGCTTGACACTGTCGGCGAGCGTCGCGGCCTCCAGTCACCAAAGACACGGACATCGCGTTGACGTTCTGTTATCGACGGTATTAATCAAGTTATATGATTCAAATAATCGCGAGCACATAGCGCGTGCTATTCTCGATAGTGGTAGCACTTCCTGTCTTATGACAAATAAATTGTATTGTCAATTAAATCTGCCTTTTACAACTATAAATAAATCTGTTGTAGGGATTAATAATGTTACGTCGCAAATAAATAAAATGTGTATGGTGTCTTTAAAGTCATTGGATGAAACTTTTATGACTAATTTACGATGCTTTGTTTTGCCGTCGATAACAGACAACGTTCCGTGTCATTCGGTCGACATAAGCACGCTTAATATACCTACTGATGTATGTTTAGCTGATCCACACTTTCACACGCCCGCGTCTGTTGACATGATAATAGGCGCTGACATTTTTTGGGATGTGTTGGGATCACAAAGGATATCTTTAGGCACCGGCAAACCTACACTCTTCGAAACTAGGTTAGGGTGGATAGTTTCTGGCCCGTTAATTAATTATAATGTACCTAGGTCATCAAACACGATTTGTAATTTTGTTCAGTTTGATTCGCCTACTACTGATAACTGTCATGAGCAAATTCAGAGTCAGCTCGAGCGTTTTTGGAGTTTGGAGAACGTGAATGAATGTTCCGTTATGTCACCTGAACACAAATTATGTGAGGATCATTTTTTAAAAAATACCACACGCTTACCAGATGGACGTTTTTGTGTTCGAATTCCATTAAAGGATAATCCATCTAAGTTAGGTAATTCTTTGCATCGTGCTAAACAATGTTTTTACTCTTTAGAGCGTAGATTGACAAATAATGTTAATCTACGTAAAATGTATTCTGATTTTATGTCTGAATACGTAGCGATGGGTCACATGACGGAATGTAAATTCTTTTCTGCGGGTGCGCATTACATTCCTCACCATGGCGTTATTCGGGACAGCAGCACGACCACCAAACTAAGAGCCGTATTCAATGGGAGTAGCCCAACCTCGAATAGTGTTACACTGAATAGTATTCAAATGGTCGGCCCCACGGTTCAGGATGACCTCTTAGCAATTCTTCTGCGGTTTCGGCAGCATAAATACATTATTATGGCGGATGTCGAAAAAATGTACAGGCAGATTGCGGTACATCCTGATGACAGGTTTTTACAGCAGATAGTTTGGCGTGATAGCCCTAAGGATGCACTAAAGACATTTCAGCTAAACACGGTAACCTATGGGACGGCAAGCGCCCCTTTTCTCGCGACCAGATGCCTTAAGCAGCTGGGTCTTGAGTGTGACGATAAGAAAATCGCAGAAATCATCACACATGATTATTACGTTGATGACTTGCTAAGTGGAGGGGATACTCTTAATGAAGTTCTAGACATGCGTAAAAAAATAACGTCCGTCCTCGCGTCAGCTTGCTTTCCACTTAGAAAGTGGCAGTCTAATGCACCTCAATTAGTGTCCGAACTAGCTCAGTCTTCCCTAAATTTAAATATAGGTGAGAACGAGCCGAGCAAGACTTTAGGTTTAGGATGGCAAACTAATACTGATGAGCTGTGCTTTCCCATAGGTAAGTCGATCGCCGAGACAAAATTAGTGTGTACAAAACGTAGTATGCTTTCCATTATTTCGCAAATATTCGACCCTTTAGGTCTGGTTTCTCCTGTCGTTATTAGCCTAAAAATGCTTTTGCAAAAATTATGGTTGAAAAGATTGTCTTGGGATGAGCTGTTAACGCCAGACATAGAAAATATATGGTCTGATGTAATTAAAAACTTGCATTACCTTAATAATGTTCGCGTCCCGCGTCGTGTAATAATAGACTCATATAAACGTTTAGAATTTCATATATTTTCTGATGCGTCCGAAAGAGCATATGGTGCATGTCTGTACGTTCGCAGCATTGATTCTTCTGGCAACATTCTTGTCAGATTATTAATTTCTAAGAGTCGAGTAGCTCCTATCAAAGCTACTACAATTCCCAGGCTTGAGCTCTGCGGAGCTTTAGTAGGTGCACGTCTTTATAGTAAGGTAGTGAAGTCATTAAGAATTAAAGCTTCATGTGCTGTGTTTTGGACTGACTCCACAATTTTACTGGGTTGGTTGAAAATGTTGCCATGTAAATTACACACATTTGTACGTAATCGCATAGGTGAAATTTTAGATATAACTGGCGATTGTGTGTGGCGGCACGTTCCCACTGAGCATAACCCGGCGGATTATATTTCGCGTGGTGTTAGTGTTGAGACCATTCAGTCACTTGATATTTGGTGGTCAGGGCCAGGTTTTTTGATGGAGCCTGCAGTAAGCTGGCCCGTAAATTCGGTTTATACGGAATCACTTCCAGAAACGCGCACCGAATTGTCCTGTATTGCACAAATGGAAGAAGTGCAAAATAATAATTTTATTAATTTTAAGCGGTTTTCTAATTTTAATCGGCTTAGACGTGCGGTAGCGTACATGCTACGATTTATTGATGCATGTAGACGACAACCAGTTAAAAACAATTACCTTTCTGAGACCGAGTTAAGTAATGCACTGAACGTTATCATTAGAGTGTCTCAAATGGAATCGTTCAGTGAGTACAATATTTTATATAAAAATAAGGGTCTACCAAGAAAGAGTAGTTTACTAAAATTTAATGTATTTTTAGACGAACATAAAATTATGCGAGTTGGTGGTCGTCTTGAAAATTCAACTTTTAATTACTCTAAAAAACATCCAATTATTTTACAGTCCACTCATCGTTTTACAATTTTACTTTTTGAATTTGAACATGCAAAACTTATGCACGCTGGTCCATTATTATTGTTAGCGTCAATTAGAGAGGTTTACTGGCCAATAGGTGGCCGTAATTTAGCAAAGGCTTGTTATCGTCGCTGCATTAGGTGTTCTCGATTGAAAGGGAAAGTTATAGCACCATTAATGGGTAACTTACCACAGCAGCGACTAGCACCAGGAGGGTTTCCTTTCCAAACTGTTGGTGTAGACTACGCGGGCCCTATTTCCTCCGCTAGTCGTCAGGGTCGAGGTTGTCGCATCGTTAAGGTTTACATTGCATTATTTATATGTTTTACCACCAAGGCAATACATTTAGAATTGGTAGGTGATATGACGAGCAATGCTTATTTATCAGCTTTACGTAGGTTTATAGCTCGCAGAGGTAAACCGGCTCAGATATATTCTGATAACGGGACAACCTTTGTCGGAGCATACAATGATTTGGCTAAGTTCTTAAAGGATAATTCAGACTCATTATCTGGTGACTTATCAAATGAAGGAATAGATTTTCATTTCATTCCTGCCTATTCACCACATTTTGGTGGCATCTGGGAGGCGGGTGTTAAATCTACAAAGTTCCATTTACTTAGAGTGCTGGGAAATTGTAACCTCACTTATGAGGAATTAAACTCAACTTTAGTGCAAATTGAAGCCATTTTAAACTCACGGCCACTCACGCCTTTGTCGTCGCACCCAGACGATTTGACGCCGTTGACCCCTGGACATTTTTTAATCGGACGGCCTCTTACTTCCTTGCCAACTAAGGATCTTCAAGACCATAATACTGCCCATCTCAGCCGATTCCACCGCATCGAGCAATTGCGGCAGCATTTTTGGACAAGGTGGAGTAAAGAATATGTGTCGGAACTCCAGCAAAGGACGAAGTGGCAAACTACAAACCACCCATTAAAGGTCAACTCACTGGTACTGTTAAAGGAGGATCACCTACCACCCCTCAAGTGGAAGTTGGGTAGGATTGTAAATCTTTACCCTGGATCTGACCAAGTTGCTCGCGTGGCGGACATCAAGACCTCAAATGGAGTAGTCAGAAGATCCTTTATAAAAATATGCCCGCTCCCGATTGCTGAAGAGTCATGATCGTTGAAAGGAAGACTTTCAACGCCCGGGGGCATGTCGAAGCGAGGGAAGAGACGCATTACTTCAAAATTTTCAGATAAATCTACAGATAAAGTCTCAGTAAACGGCGCAGAAAAAATTAAAAAAGAGATACGCTTAACGTTGCGTCAGATAAGATGATTATGAATTTAAATAATAGAAGCCTAGACCATAGACCAATAGCAAAAAAAAAAAAAAAATTAATGGATTTGCCAGACAAAAATCAAGAACATATATATCTGGAAATGGAGTGTACGTAATATTATCCAAATGACGTAGACGAACATTTGGTGAATGAGAGCATTCAGTCTAAATCTTACTTACTGCAGTCAAAGACTGAGTCTTACACCTCGAGCAGTGAAATTTTTTGGCTAATTAATGAAAAGAAACTTGTTGATGTTTTCCTAAACTGCTATACCATCATAAAGATTTTTTTAACGATGCCAATCACTAGCTGTGAAGCGGAGCGTTCTTTCTCCAGGATGTCGTACATAGAAAACAAATACAGGACAACAAAGTCGAACTATCGACTAAATCATTTATCAGTTCTTTCGATAAATAGTGCCATGACCAAATAAAAGAATTTGCAGCACAAAAATGCAAAAAGGTTGCTTTATAATTTATATAACATCACCATTTATAACCTGTCAAATTATTTTGCAATAAATAATCTTTTAATAAATAAAATATTTTGTTTTCCTATTTTCTTCCTGTACTTAACATATACCTACATCACTACAGAAAACAGTTTCTTGTCAAAATGGCAATTAGTTAAGTAATTAGGTAGGGCCCCTAAGCAGTATTACCCCGGGGCCCCACAAATTCAAGATCTGCCCCTGTAAACAGTGTCAAATTAAATTACCTAAAATTGTTATTCCAGTTTTTTCCGGAAAATATACAGAGTGGGTTAACCTTTTGAGATTTATATGTGTCGCTTATTCATAACAATAAGTCTCTGGATAATGTATAACGTATGCAATATTGAAAGATTTACTTGTCGGGAGAAGCGGAAATTTTATTAAGACAAATACCTATACCAGATACAAACTATGAAACGCTATTGGCAATTATTAAACGAGCGCTATAATAACAAAAGATATTTATTACATTTCATCTTGAAAAGGATGCTCAGTCTTAATAATTTAGATAATGATTCAGCAGTAAGTCTCATGGAATTGATTGCAAGCAATAAAAAAAAATATAATAAAAAAAATACCTATCTACTACTGCTTCGCAAGCAGTAATGCTCACAAAGAAGGAGGCGGAGCGCGTGAGGTAGAGGCAGTCGCAGCGCTCTCACGCCTCTAGCCGCCGCAGGAGACGCCGTGGTTGTCGGGAGATAACAGCGAACTCCCGGCCACCGTAGGCGCGGGCCTGCCGGCGGCCAGCAATGGGTAGCTCGCTCCCCGGTAAGGACCAGGCCCGGGTCGTCAGTAGAAGTCTGAGACGCCCTTCCGCTCCGCCCAGAAAAAAAAATCGACAAAACCGACTTGGAATTAGATCATACGGCAGAATTCAGCTTTGTGGATGACGACAAACGGAACGACGACGAAGTTTTTGGAACTGAAGAACATCACACCGTAAATATTGATTTTTTTATTTGGTTGGATGATAAAGTAGCCCCAATCCAGAAACAATTAATGAAAATTCATAAAAATAATATAAATTTATATTTTTTTACCAACATTTATGTCAGAATTCAGGAGGATTCTTCGAAAACTTCCTTTATGGTCAAATTTATTGTGTTCTTTTTTTTAAAGCTGATAATATTGTTTCATCATCATCTGGAATTGAGAGCTACTTCAACAACAAAGTTACAAAAGTACCGAATTGATGAATTTATAAAAATACATTCCCAATATTTAGACGGGGAAATCGCACTTGCAAAAAATGATCTTATTAGTGACTTACAGAATAAAGAAACTAAACGCTCTCGAAAAAAGAAGTTTTCATTCAAAAACTCTCAAACCCAGATAGAAAAATCTCAAAAACGAGTAACATCTCAAACACAAATGAAAAAAGAAAATTAACAAAGTCTGTGAGAGTTAAGAAGATTAATCGGTCATTTGATGCCGAATCATTTTTTTCTGATCGACCTTCTTTTATTGAGAATTGGAGGGGTGAAGCCGATACTGATTCATTAACAAAAATAAAAGCAAAATTTGTAAAAAAATGGCAACCTATGCGATGCTGTAT
>VKGM01006864.1:0-14385 GCA_007844875.1 Busseola fusca | reverse complement strand
ACATATAATAGATAAATTTCACCCAGACACATAACAAATGATCGTGCTCATCACACAAACGTTTGTCCTGGGTGGGAATCGAACCCACGACCTCCGGTATAGCAGTCAGGGTCACTAACCACTAGACCAACAAGTCAGTCCAAGTACAAGTGATTGCTTGTTTACTACGTTTATCAAATAAAAGAAAGACTTTAAAAAAAATACGCAAAATATTTCATCATTTTTATCATTGACGTGGAGTTGCGGACACCAGCCCCTTTTACCTACCGTTTTACCTACCTAGACTTTAAAAAAGAATAGTTACTCTGAAAGCTTTAAAGTTACTTTGATACTGTGTATGTATAAGGGTGGGTGCTTTCGGTATTGGGTGTTGGTACAAAGAGCGTAGGCGTAGGCGTCGTGTTTTGTCACAGAGATGTACACTCGCGATAATTTCACAATAACTATTATAGCACAAAATAATAATGAGGGTTTCATTCAAAAGACAACAGTCGAAATAGATCCTCTGAAAAATGTTTCTCATATTGTGTTCACAATATTTCCGAGTTTTTTACTGACAAAGTAGTGATATTGAGAGTTTTATTTTGAAGTGAAATATTCTTTGACGGCGTTTTCCACTTTTTTTGGGATGGGTAAAAAAAGTTGAACTCGCGTCGGGACACGTGATCTGATCGAAAATACGTAAAACGGAGTGTATACAAATTATGCATACTTATGTTTTGAACAAATAAATTATTTATTCTATTCTCTTTCGTTTTGGAATAATTTTGTTTTTAACAGAAAAGCCAGTCTTTCGTTCGTTTCGTCAAAAACCCTTTTAAATGCGATCCGTAGTCGCTGCTACGCAGCCTACGCAGCATCACCGCACGTAGCCTACGCACCTTCTAAGCAGGCCTACGCGGCCTCAACTCCTACGCGGAACAAAAGACACACTTTTATCTATTAAAAATTTAGAATAACATCTCTTCTTAAGATTTCGTATATTTTAAGCACTATATATTCATAATATCAGCCGGCATCGATAATATATACGGTAATGCTAATGAAGCTCGATGTGATGTTGTAGTAGAAAAATATGTATTTTTCAACTGAAATTAAGTCAAAGATCTGTAAAGATTATAAGAAAGACAGAAAGAGATATATTTTATTTAGGGGGGACACAGGAAAGAGAGCAAAGAGGGAGAGAGGGATTGTTAGAGGAAATATAAAATGAGCACCTAACTGTGTAATACTACTAGTACTAATTTATTTTTGACTAAATCTCTGTACAGTTTCGCTAATACGTTATCCCTAGTCATGCGTTCTTGTCAATCTGGCACCTACTTCTCGCTTCGTTCCGCACCATTTGTCCTCTTCAGCCTATCTCCGTTTTAGTAAAAGTATATACTACTATAGGCCCCAGCCTATAGTAGGTACCTACATCTAAACAATGTTTCGACCTATAACTCACTTACACGTGGTATCGCCGGCTGAGTCTAGTTTTTTATGCTAGCCGTTTTTATTGCATCATTTCCAGTCCCGCATAGCCATAGCCATATTGAAATTAAAAGTTCACGAACTCTTTGGAAATCGAAGAAGCTAACCAGATATTATAATACAAAAGTGGAGACGAACAGAGTAACCGGACACCTACAAATAAAAGCTTGAAATAAAACAATAAATTGTGTCTCGATTTCAGGAAGGACCTGAAATCTGAACGTTTTGTATTCATTGCTTTTATTAAAGTCCTTTCATTTGACTCTTCATATTAAACTATTTATTATGAAAAGACTTATTTACAGTTATTCGTAAGAGATGTGTTGGGTCTGTGTGTCTCTGCTAAGATTGGTCGCCATGGACGAAATTCGGTCTGGGTGTATATTATTATTAGTTAGCGGCGTAAATTTATTGGTCTTCACGTCACTCATTATTTGACAGGCATTTGCTAAACTACTCAATTTTCTTAGTACTCTGAAGTTTACGCAGTTGCTTTATGCGAACTTATCCCTTCGATGGCTTATTCCATTTTATTAGAAACAATCATGAGGTATAAATATGAACAATTTCAACGATCCTTTAATTGACTCTTCAACAAACGCGTGACGGCGTGAATTTTTTCAAAACTTACAAGTGTTCAAATTAATGGATATATACTTATGCCAATTTTATTAGCTGTTGCCCACAAATGGGTGGCTTTACCTAGTCTAGTATTTTATACTTATTTTAATAGCTATTATTGAACTGTTTGGTGATCGGTCGAAACGCAATTTTTTGCTACACGACCGGCCGCACGCTGTCATTTTGAAGTGATTTTTTTAAAACCTATCTTATTGGATTTGTTAGGTTTTGAAAAATCGCTTCAGCGAATTCTGCCTTTATCAAAACAACGACGGCTTTCGTATCCATGCCTATAAAAGCAAACAAAACCTCTTTTAATAAATTATTGAGGAAGAGGGATCGATAACATGAAAGCTTTCAAAATGAGAAATTTAGGCCGATACATGAATATTTTACTGAACTAATGGCAGGCATATACGCTGACAGCGTTACTCACTCTTGAGACTGGAGAATACTTAGTATTTCCATCAAATAACGTTCACAAAGAATGTCGCTAAAGACAGAGCGAGTCGTTAAATGAGTCGCGTTGGTGACTACTTCTTGGTATCTCACTTAATTGCTCTGGGTTATTTAATAACATTCACAATGTCATGTTTGCAATTTACATAAGCTTTTTGCCGGAGCTATAATTGTTCATTATAATGTCTGTGTAACTCGAGCCAGTTATCTAGTGCTAGGGAATTATCCAAATTCAAGGTTACACGTTGCATGCAAACCATTTGTTCATTACAATAACACTCAATAATGTTTCACCCGATAGTGCACACTAACGGCCTGATCCTGCATCGTACGACTAATGTCATATAAATAATTCTACGACGCATGTCGATGTAACGAACGATATTGAACATCCTGATGTATGTCGCCGCATGTAACTGACATGGCGATGTTCTCAATCACATAACGCGGTGCATGCTAGTTGCTGGGGTTATTAGGTATCGTTGGCTACCAGGAAGACTAATTGCCCGAGTGTGTCGATATGTGGGCCGATTAGCGAGAAGATGCTTGCGTGCGTGTAAGATCCGCCGCGCGGCCGGCCCTGCGGGTGCCTGCTGTTGTCCAGCGCACGCAATCACGCACATGGGCTTTCTAGCCGCTCATGATACATTTTCTACGTAGTGACCAGTGCACTTTCCATGTCAATTTCCTATATTTAATGCATGAATATGTGGCATCTCTGCACCAATGAAATAATATCGTAAATCGAATATACGTTATCGCACGTGCATCTTGGCAGCGCGGAGCTCGCTGGAACTTATTATGCTGTCACCGTATGTCGTGCGTCCGTCGGTCGCGACTATCTACAGAGGTGGCCAACGTATATTACGACCAGCACGCACATTATGTCGGAATAATTTTATAATAACTACTATTTGCCTGTGTTTTCGCACTATAACAGACACGTTTACTCCATTTTATAACACGTTCTTCTGCACAAAGCTCTACGGCTGTATATTTAAACATACAAACGATATTGTTGCATGTTTACGACTTCATTTAAACTTCTAAAAGACTTGATTATGCTAACGAAAAATTGGCAACAAAATAAATGAAATAAAGAGGGTGATTCAGTCATTACTTAGAAGTGTTCGGCCGACTAACCTTTGTTAAATGCGTTTGAATCGTTTGGAACGTCCGCCGCTCTAAGAACGATCTTTATCAGGAATTGTGCGAAACTGAGAAGAGCAGTCGTCCGGCAGTCAGCAGCCGGCGGGCAGAGCCCGGTGCCATCCAAATCGATCATTTTACGCACACGACGCGCATAATGAAACAGTCATTTCCGGCCGTTTCGCGGAATTGAATATTTAATATTTCGCACAATCGAGTGGTGGCCGTCGGGGCACGCACGGACGACACTGCTGCCACTACCCTTGTTAGTATTCGTCGCGTGACTCTGAGCAATAATAAATTCTTGTGCACTTGCAGTTTCACGTAGTGCCAAGAAACCGCGATCGGCTACCGAATGCTAAAATGGCTATTGTTTGAATAAATACCATCTACTGTTTCGAGGAAAATGATAAATGGCGTATTTTTATACCCTTACCGATATATTTGCGGTTAACCTAAGGAAAAATGCAGACATTAATTGAAAGCTGCAGTGTTCTGCTGTGGGGCACGAAGCTCTGAGGTGGCACTCATTCTCATGGCGACAGTGCCGCTGTATTCAATAGAAACATTTATAATGTGATAGATTCTCACAATTGGTAGATAGTTCCTATTTCCGATTACGCGATACGGTCACTTCATTTAAATACAAAAGCGTACATGTACATTGAACACCGGTAGCTCGGTGTGCGTCCGCCCGAAATTAACTACTATTCAAGCCCCCGCAAGTGTGCACCAGCCTTATTATGTAGTCTGTGCACACGAGTGTTTCACATTGCCTTTGAAATTCGTAGTAGTATGCTTTTTATGAACATTCGCGACTTATTAATCCATTAGCCACACCGTAAATACACTTTGCGAACTTATACTAATGACCGACCGTTTAGGGGAGGCTTTTTGTTCAGCTCGCTGATTCTTAAATAACATATTAATCACTACGATAATAGCCCATAATGGCCTGATTAATTTGAAAAGCTACTGTAACCACTTTTTTGTGATTGATATACATTGTAATAACATGATTAAAATTTAATTTAATTGAAGTTCCCAGTAAGAAAATGCATGCTGTAAATTACTGCAAACTAGCAAATTAAAACTTTTAACAAAAGAATATAAAGTATCGTGCAAAAATTACCTC
This sequence comes from Busseola fusca, assembly GCA_007844875.1. Classification (NCBI taxonomy): domain Eukaryota; kingdom Metazoa; phylum Arthropoda; class Insecta; order Lepidoptera; family Noctuidae; genus Busseola; species Busseola fusca. The sequence goes on along the minus strand of VKGM01006864.1, from coordinate 9,545 downwards.
TTAAGCTTGCTGTATAATAAAAACTGCACCTAAAAAGAAAAGCGCAGACAACGTTCAAACAAGGCTCAATACCATTTGATAAGCGACACTACTAGAGAAAGCAAAAACATCCGCGCTCAGCAAGTTTTATATAATTTCACGGTAACCACCAGCATGTCAGGAAAAGCAGTTACCGTAGCTGGATCGGGCGAGTACAGATGTGTTGCGGACGTCGGGCTGGCGTATGTTCCCAGGCGTGGCGAACCTGCGGCGGCATTCTTTGCCCATACACAGCCGGCCCAGCCACCTGGCTGTTCCGGGACGCGTCATTACCTGCCCGCAGACTACATTCCCTGGACACCAGGAACGCAAATACAAACTACCGCTTTCCTCTCCAAACTTTTTCTTTCCACTCTTGAACATGACAGGTATGACAAACGTTCTCCCGATGTAATTATTAAGCTCGGTACGTTTTTCATACGGATAATTCTATTGATGTAGTTGGAAGCCGTTTTGCCTTAATTCATCTTCTTTTTAGTGTTGCTATAAGGAATCGTCTTTAAACTAAACGATTCTAAGGCTGAATACTTGGTGTATTCAGTGTCAATTATACACCTTGCAAGCTTAAATGAACTATGGGAAATCGTCGAGAGTGTGTATCGTGACTCGTGACCGTCTGCCTCAATTGTCGTCTTTTGTTTTGAGTTACCAATATAAAAACCTATATTAGTAATGGTATACATAACAATGGAATCACACATCATGTTTGATTCCTTTGTATCTTTATAATAGGTTCAAACGTCTAACTCACCCAAATTCTATAGAACTCCATGTTTCCTAGAACCATAACTGCCACGATCGATCATTATCGTTTTCGTATGATTACTGTTATCATTAAAATTACTTGAAAGACAGCTGCGACGTAAATAAGTTCGAGGAAACAGTTAAAATACAGCAAATGTAACTATTTGGGTTATGGTCAGCCAGTGACGCATTCGTTGTAAGTATAAAGTATGAATCATTTTCTAATAAACTGCATCATGTAGGACAAGGTGGTCGTGAATACAGTTTATTGCGCTTTTTTGCAGCCGACACGCCCCTATATCGTTCATGCACTCGGTAGGAACAATGTGGTTTAAGCCATCGCATAACTTTATCCTGTCACTTGATGGCGATCGTTGGATCACCATCTATCGCATCGCTGACTAGGAGTGGTATATAGGTACAGTTGTCGCGCGGTACGAGGAACGAGCTGTCTCGTCGCCGGGAGATACCGCCGGTTTCTCGCTCAACAGTAATGCGATCAACTTTTTGCCCCCACACCCGGTACTTTGCGGTTTTTCTAATCGCAACATTCAAGTATTCCCGACGCGCATCCCTAAACCGCACTAACTGTATGAAATTGCTACACTTGCAACGTTAGTTTCCAATGTTCCATGTTATTGCCGCAACACTGTCATTAATACATAGGAGCTCAAACGCCAACGTGTACTTAGACTTGTACATATAATTACATATGTATCGCAAAAACGAGCCGGTGTGCGTCTTATTCTCATTACTCCTCTACAGCTGTTGCCTGTCAGAATAAATGGCTGTATTTTATCGCTAAGCGAAATGTATCCGATGACATTCAAAAATTGCATCGCATAAAATTCATTGGAAATCGTTATGTAAGTGTAGGATTTATAACGAGTGTCGAGGCAGGCAGGCCAGCGGCCAGGCGAGGCGTGCGCTGAGCGCGGCATACGTGTGCGCGGATCAGCGCTTTGTTGTCGAAGTCCGACGCGTTACGCGCGGCATACGTGTGCGCGGATCAGCGCTTTGTTGTCGAAGTCCGACGCGGTACTTTTCTGCTTGTTAGCTTTACTACACAACGAGTAACAGCACCGTTATTGAAAATGGAATCATATTTTCTGTTCTAAAGAATGTTTATTCACTTAAACAATAAAAAGTAATTCCCGTCCATTACTCTAATAGAAACATTTCCATATTTCCAATAACTAGGCACTCTATCAAATCTTTTTGACAGGGTGAAGTGTAGTTTTGCTGAAACAACAATTTAATCCAATTTCCACATATCGACCTATATGAAAAGTGATTCTTGGAAAATGTTTGCGATTGCCATGATCGTGAAGAGCAGTAGGCTTTTTATTATTATATCCATTTCCCACAATATATCGCGATTATTATTATTGTCACCGGTGCGTGACGGGGCAGGCAGGCATGCGATTACACTGTAATGCAAGGGAGCGACGTCATTATGCGGCGTGTGTGTGTGTGTCAACTGTTCGCCAGAGAAATATAATTGCGGTTGTTTCACAGAAACGATCATGCGAATGGCTCCGCCAACAAAGGGTTTAACCACGTAGAGAGTACTCCGCGCCGGTTCCTCCGGGCGGTGTCAATTTGGCGTCTGCGCCGCGACCGCTGCTAGCCCTAATTACTTCGAAGAATTCATGCAACGTGCGCTTCTCATTAGCTGTTCTCTTTGTCCTCTTTATAAAACTCGTAATCGTATCGTCTTCCAAATGATGTCATCAAAGTCATAACATGAAATTACTTCGCCCTTTACTCGCACGATGCCTACTGCATTATTATGTTAACAGTCTACGTAAGGCTTGTGGAACCATTCATGAATTAACATTCCTACTCATGATCCATTCTCTACGATGTCGGCGTTTTATTTATTGACATTTGTTACAAATCTTGTATCAAATAGCCATTGATCGAAGGAATAAACATTAAACATTTATAAATGTGAGGGGTACGGTTGAGCTCATTATTGAACAATTCGAAGTCACCGCAATATAAACAGAGATATTTCAACCATATGTAACGATTTTTTGTTTCATCTCTAATTAGGGTATTGTTTACAACTCAAAATTACTATGTTCTTATTCAACCTAATTAAGACGATATTCCTTTGAATTTAACGTGGACGGTGAAATCCGCTTGTTAATAGTTGGTTATAAACAAACAGTTCGTTCACCTTCAAATCATAAGCTGTAACTTTGACTATTTCCCAGTTTTTTGTTTAAGAACACTTAGGTCGAGTGACGTGAGCGATCTCTCACAAAAAGCCGGATACATTGCATAGCTGTTATAAATAACAATGAGCATTCCCTTATCAGCTATCATTAAATCTAGTACGACGTCACATCTTAAGCTAGTACTTTTTGATTGGTGAAAATGAAAAAATGATTAGCTACCCGTAATGAGAAACACTTTTTTAATATCTAGTCTATAATTTTATAAATACTAGCTCGTCGAGTTTCACCGATGAATCGATATATACAATTACTGTAATTTTGTGGCAGACATCAATATCACGTTATTGGACAAGACGGACAAAAAAGGAAGTCACCTCTGGGCTCTGATTACATTTTGTGGTTACCGGTATAAAGTTTAAAATACAAGTAAAATTAATAGTCGCTGTGCTGTATTATCTTATTTGATGGTAAATGTGTATGTATAGTAATGTAACATAGTACATATCTGTATTACTCGAAAGGCAAAGCAGGCTTTAAGTTGGCTCCACACTTCAAGTTAATGAAAATCAATTTGTACTCAACGAACGAAGAAACTGAACGAAGCTGAATAAAAGCCTTCTAAAATCCGAAACGGCTGAACCGATTTAGACGGGACTTTCAGTGGAAGATAGCTGATGTTACTAAGGAGCATTAATTCTAGAATTAGGTGATATAAAAACTCATGAAATCCAATTTGTTTTCCAACAGGACGCTAACAAAATCGTGGGTTTTTCATGTTTGTAAATAAACAATGCAGTTGGTAATATCGTTTATATGGTTCTGTTATTTTCCGTTCTGCTCTCTGTATTAGTAATACTCATAATCGAACACTTAATTCTTGACTAACGAATTGGTTTAGTTTAACTGAAATCTCTGGAACATGTTTTGTTAGTCTGTTTTGTGTTATTATAGTAATAACTATTTGTAATAAGTTGCTTGTCGATCGGCATATTTGTGCTAAAAGGAAATCTGAGAACTGTTAATTATTACCCTGCTTTCTTCTCCAATATATTACTTCGTATAGCCATCATGAGTAGCTATACGTATGTATCTCAGTTCGCAAGGAGGCTGCATGCGAATGATTTGTGTTGAGCGGTTAGGGAGTGCAACCCGAGACACGGTCAAAGACCGGTTCGCGTTATTTCGGAAATATTCGGAGCTTTTTACAGGAGAAGCCGACGATGCGCCCGCGCCGGCGGATGACCTCATCGGGGATTTCTTTTTGTTTCAACCTTTAAAATAACGACGTTTTCCTGCTACACGACAGACAACATTAATTATACTTAACGGATTACTTACATACTTTCTGATATCGTTGCAGATACGTCAGAATATCAACTGAACGATACATATAAGTGTGCACATTCCAATAAAGCTGATTGGAAATAAACGTTCTAGTTTAGACCGCATGGCCACGCGTATTATCCGCCACATTTGTCGATGCTCCAGCTCGAAACATGCAAGAAAACAAAAAACTACTGTTTTTTGTCGAACACTTGTTGCTAATTAAATTAAACGATCTCTGTCAGAATCGTTAACGACGTCATAATGAGTATCATTACATTTGCGTTTTGCTCTTATACATGGAATAGTTGTATAATTGGTGGTGATACTAGTCGACCGCTGTACAGATGTAGTCAGGCTCTATTTGCTTCAGGCGGCGCGGGCGCAAGAAACATCCAGTTTCTGCTCGTACAGCCATAGAGAAATGCACGGACACACTACATAGGAATATCTAACACTATTACAGCTATTTACTTTATACCTACCGTAATTGTAATTTATGTTCATGATAAGAATGAATCATGAGAATAAATTGCCATCTACGACCTACGTATAAGATTACACAAATTCTATACACTTACTTAGGTCAGACGTTTGTAAACGCGCCTCCAACTGTGGTTTATTTTTAAAACGGTTCATCAATGGTTGCCATACATCGTCATAAATTCGCGATCCATATCAATATACTTATGCGTGCGTTGCGTGAGTCATTACTTTGAAAAAAGTTAAAAATACTTATTCGCATCGTTCTCCCAGGGACACTGGAAAGTGGAATGAAGATTGTAAACATGCGCTCTTGATATATTTTCTCGGAAATTGTCACGACTCTAGTGCAAATAATAGCTATGAACAACACCAACGGCAACGTGCAGACTGGGCATTAGCTTCACAATATTTGCTTAGCATGTGTACTCACAGAAAATACTAAAATTACGGGATTAAGATATGGTGATGTTCACCAGCTTGTGCGAAGTTGTATTCCCTTATACCGTGTTCTATTAACAGAGGATATTCGCCAGATAACAGCTCACCGACGCTTCTGAGAAACAATTCGAACGCGGCCTTGTGATGAAACATCGCTCAAATGTTTGTTTTCCTTTCGAACGATTCAAAAACGGCTCCCGCAAAATTTTACTGTTCACGGGAATCGGTAGCTCTGTGACGTTTCGTTTGCATAAGCCGGATTCACTGAACAAATTACAGCTGTTCGATTTCGCCTTAAAGCGAATGTGTAGTTTTAAATATTCTTACGTATGACCATTGAATTGTACGTGTATTTCAATTGTCACCGCTGCGCATTTATCCATTTGCGGAATATTAGAGAGTCGTGATTTCTCCGTTGACTACTGCCTGCATTCCAGTATTTCGCAGAATCACTTAGCTGTCATCGACGGCGGCTACATTACGCCACCACTCGCCCCGGCGGAATGGCGCTCCATTACTCGTGTACTGGGAATCATTTCCTACATGTACACATGCCGGTTGATCTCGTAACGTAATGACAATAACGCTGCATTAGAAGCATGTATCTCACAAAACTATCAATTCACAGAACGCGTTTTACGCTAATACTGCCTGACTTTATATTATACGCTCCTCGGAATGTGCGTTCGAATAAACAATAACAAAACTGAGTCCTCCAAGACCTTCCAAACATGAGTAGGTACCTCCCTATTTCATAAATAAAAAACAGTATACGCATTCAATCAGCAATTTTATTACACGATTGAAATGTTTGAAAAGTTCGCGTGCAAGAGCCGACAAGGGTTTCTTGCTATCCTTTTTTTCCGCTGACCAGGTTATCGACTACAATGCTAAAGATAAGCAAAGGAAGCCTCTTCCTTTCTGCTAACTATTCTCATGTAAATAAGTTTCACCATAATAAGGATACGGTTTTACCAAGCTACTTTGGGTTTTACCATTGAACATTGGAAAATGTGAAAGTTACGGGAATATTAAAATGGCGCCATCCTTATTTGTGTTGCATTGTCCATAAGGTACCCTATGCCTTACCCAGAAATGCCTAACTTTTTACAACTACAGTATTATAGCGCGACTGACGTTTTAGTAAATTAAAAGCTCAAATGCACCTCTATCATTTAGATCATATTAATAAAATGCTTAATTTCTTCCAGGTTCAAAGATGGCGTCGCATACCCTTGGTCAGCAGGGGTGTCCAACCTGATCCTGTACCCAGAGGCTGCCAACCAGACGCTGTATGCTCGGCGGGCAGCGAGGGCTGACTCCGGGAACTATACTTGTCGTCTGTCAAACGAGACGCACACAGAGACACATACTGTCAAACTCAACATCTTAGGTGAGTCATATTATATCTGAAATGGCATATCAGAACATTTCTAAAATGGTGCCATACCTCTTGAACTAGATAGATCTCAATCTTTAGTCATTTCCCTACTCATTAGATTAGTAACACTAGGTGACACCTGAGCGCCACGCTCGGTTCAGCGCCGATAGTTGAAAATCCAACAGCGCGCTTTTATTAAGTCCTTCATTTATGTGTCGATCAGTGTTGGTGAAAGCGAGCATCAATGTTACCTGGATCAAGTGTCATCTAGTGACCTCAGTCCAATTTCTGGGATTGATCAGATATAAATAATATGTATCCTATTTAAGATACCTACTTTGAAAATTGGCTTATTCACTCGGTGTTTCTTTTCTCTATTTATAGACGGTATTATCTTTCGGATCAAACACACTGATATGGCCACAATAACTCCTTAAATTGAGAAATGAACTGCGGAAAAGCTCTCATGCCCAACCATTAGCTCTGTGGGAGGTCCAGACTTTATATTATGTCGCGTCATAAATGTACACACTTATATTTATATTATTATATACGGCTTTATGATACGACGGTTGTAAACAGTCGCCCCATAACACTTCAACTGAGCTAGAATAGATCGTCGGGATTCAAATGACTATGGTTATTAAAATTACGACTTACCCATAACCTATAACAGTTATTTCGCTCGTTTCACAACATTACGTGTAACCTAACATCTTTAGTTAAAACGTTTTATTGTCAGTAAAATAACAGTCCTTTATTGAGTAAACAAGACGAGACCGTAGGGGGAAAATATATATCAGCTAATACATATTTCGATTCACAGAAAAACCAACAGACGCACCGAGAACAATGTTCATTTCGAAAGATCAGTGGCTGGAGGAGGGGGGACAGTTACGACTCTACTGCGAAGCTCTCATCGGTAAGTAAGACGCCTACGTTGTTTAAAGCAAAGAGGAAAAAGAAATGGTGCGACAGCGGACAATGGACAGGTGAAAGTGGTACTCGAGACTTGCAGTTCATAGTTCACTACTCTGACCTAGTCGCTCTGCCTCGTTCAACTGACAGCTGCCCTCTGCTCCCACACACCGAAATCAAATCTCATCGGTAATGATCACTAGTTATTTTTATCGTGAAATTATCTTATCCAATTTTCAGAAAAATATATTGTCCCCTTCATTTCTTTCTCATTTTCTACGAAAAGATACAATATCTAATCAGATCTGATAACCTTTAACTGTGTGTATTGTACAGGTCGGTCGTTATTGGCTGACGCCCGCAGCGACCTCCGGTGGCGAAAAGTATGGCCCAACAATACTGAGGGCGACTTGTTACCCACACAGACTGAAATCAAGACCACCCGGTGAGTCCCTCGCTATGTTCAATATCTCCGTCGATATTTACCCTGTATAATAATTACGAATAAGATATAGACAAGAATGACAAGATATCGTGGGTGGAAACTGCTTTTGACGGTTGAAATTGTAGCGGTACCTACGATGTCACATGCGAACAGCGCGTCATACTGACGTCACGCAAATCCTGCATCTCGCAAGCAGAGTTTATCTTGCAACTAGCACACACTCATCCTCCATAAAATATTGTAAAAGGCAATTGCGTATTCTTCGAATTTAATTGGATTTCTATCTATTTCATTGAGAAAAAGACAGATACTCCATAGACAAATTTAGACGCGATTATAAATATGACTACTAAAATAAAAATACGCCAATTTTCATCAGGCGCGGACTAATTTGACAGGACTAAACTAATATTTATGTTCTGTCCTCTTCTCAATGAAATAGATAAAACTTAAATTTAGTTTAGTTTGTGAACAAGGGAATCGGGGCCATTGTCTAAACGCTAGAGAATAGACAAAAACAAAAGACGATATGACTATTTATTACACATATTACAAGTAGCTTTTAGAGAATTTAACAGACATAGGAATTTCAACTTATGATATCTTATGGTAGTAGCAGTTTAGATCACTACCTCGATGCCACCTCCGTAGAAAACAACGCATGCTTAATAGACACGCATGCATGGTATCAAGGTAAACCCCCAAGCTGCCCGCGAGTTATCGCAGTGAGGTATCCTTCGGCGTTCGAGTCTATTAGCACGCATTTGTTTGTAGGGTGGAAGTGACATCGAGGAGCTAAATCGCGACAGCGAGGTATTGCAGTGAGGCATCTTCGGCATGTTCACCTTTACAATAACTTAGAGAACGTACCCAATTATGAAGCACCCATAGTTCGATAGTCTCTCGATGATAAGTGAAGGTACCACCCACAGACATCTGCAAGCTTCCACTTAAAAAAGGAAATGCTAGCTTTTTACATTAGATAATAGTTTATGGGTGAGGGTGACGGTTTATAGTCTCGTTTCCGTTAAGTTATTCTCGGAAAGGCGGGAAGTCTATTGTTCCTGTACTCTCTACTTATGTAGCTATTGGAGCGTCTTGTTAATGATACTGGGTGGCAGGTATGTCAACCGCAAACTGTAACCATGAACTCAGCACATGTTTCTATCGGGAGGTTCCTGTTCCGGATAAGGCGGGAGGAAACGCCAGGGTGTCATCACTGCGTGGATCGCCCTGAGGACACGGTGGAGCATACGGTGGGGGTCTACCCCGCTTGGGTGGAGCAACGCCGTGTCATCATGGCGGCGATAGGCGGCGGCGATCTCTCGCGTCCGGCCCTGGTCCGTAGCGAGAGTGCATGGCAGGCCGTCGCCTCCTGCGAGGCAGTAATGCTCGCAAAGGAGGAGGCGGAGTGCGTGAGGAAGTGGCAGTTGCAACGTCCTCACGCCCCTAGCCGCGGCAGGAGACGCCCTGGTCGTCGGGAGATGGCACCAAACTCCCGGCCACCGTAGGCGCGGGCCTGCGGGCGGCGAGCAATGGGTAGCTCGCCGCCCGGTAAGGACCAGGCCCGGGTCGACGGCGCGTC
>VKGM01006796.1:1801-12918 GCA_007844875.1 Busseola fusca | reverse complement strand
ACACTGAATACAAAAAAAATACCAAGCAAGTCTCGGTTATCCAGGTATAATACTCACACGCACCCACGCACCTTCGTACAGACACACACACACACACACACACACACACAGACACTTCCGACTTTGCTATTGGCGCCGATTCCTTGTTCACAAACTAAACTGAACTGCATCTTTTTCTTTCTATTTCATTAAGAAGAGGACAGAAAAGCGATAAAGAAAATGCGAAAGCGAAATAATATGAAATAAATAAAAAGCGATAGTAAAATGGGTCCTGTCAAATTAAGATACTCTATAGACAGTTTAGACGTGATTAAAAACATATTAAACATGTTACAAACATCTACTTTTTTTTTTGAGGGGGAGCGCTCTGGGCGGAAGACTTTTTCTGACTAAAACCCACCCATGTTCCTTCACCTGACTATGCGCCCCAGGGACCCCGGTTACTCTTTGACATATGACATAAAGTGAAGTTAGTACTTAGCAGTTAGACTTGCGCACAAAGCGGTCTGGATTTGTGAACGGTCGATGGAAAAAGGCTTTGTTAAGTCCTATGTCATGGAGGGTGGGGTTTGATTTGGCAAAACGTGGGTGTATTTATTTATATAAACTTTTCGCATAAAGGTACAAAGGCTTAATGCCTTAGGCATTCTTTACCAGTCAACCAAGGGTGGTGAAGAGATGTAGCTTGCCGCCCGGTAAGGACCAGGCCCGGGTCGACGGCGCGTCTTGTTCTGCGCGCACCTCAAAGAGATGCAGTTAGCATAGCGTGGGGTCCATAAGGACCGATGCCTGCCCCAGGGCCGTGGAGCATTTGACAAACACAGTAACCGGGGTCCCTGGGGCGCATAGGCAGGTGAAGGAACATGGGTGGGTTTTAGTCAGTAAAAGTCTGACACGCCCTTCCGCTCCACCCAGAGCGGGAGAGGTCATTTGATGATTTCCCATCCAAGAAAAAAAAAAAGGGTGGTGAAGAGATTAGATGGTACGTGCTTTGGTTGAGAGGGACAATGATAAACAACAAAAAAAAAAGTAAATGTTTGTAACATGTTTAATATGTTTTTAATCACGTCTAAACTGTCTATAGAGTATCTTAATTTGACAGGACCCATTTTATTATCGCTTTTTATTTATTTCATATTATTTCGCTTTCGCATTTTCTTTATCGCTTTTCTGTCCTCTTCTTAATGAAATAGAAAGAAAAAGATGCAGTTCAGTTTAGTTTGTGAACAAGGAATCGGTGAAGTGTCTGTGTGTGTGTGTCAAAATTTCATCGAAATCGTTGGAGCCGTTTCCAAGTTCCTGTGAACTTACGTATATACATATATACAAGAATTATTCGTTTAAAGGTATTAAATACGTTACTCGTCATCACGCACTCAGTCATTGCGTGTTTGTTTACACTTTGGTAAGATAAAATATTATACTGTTATTAGTCGCGACCAATAATTTATTTATTACAAGCTTAGGTATAGCGAAAACAATTGTTATTAAACGAGGTGTAGAACTAGATACATAAATGCAACCCGACACTTACTTGATAGCGATATATCGCCAGACCGCTAGTGATAACGTGAGCAGTATGGACGCAGTGTGTAGTATCTGGGTGAAATGACTGTGGAACAGCATGTAGACTGCCCAGGAGTATGGACGCTCTTCTTGGTCCGGGAACAACTGTGGAAAGAGAAGTAGTTGAATTGGGTATATGTTCACAGGTACAGACCTTTTGCGCGAGAAGTAGTTAAATTGCTGCAAAAATACTGGCCAGCGGTGGACGGCTTAAGGTTGAAATGATGACGTTCTATGTTACGGGTTTGGTTACTGCACTTAGTTTAGTGGACCATTGGTCGTACCTCTATAGGGTAATAGTTTAATATATAACTTTCTTTACCACGGTAATATTTATAAACATAAGTAAAACATACAAAACTAGCTGACCGGGCAAAAGCTGTTTTACCACAAAAAAAAAATAGATGTAAGCTCTCCTATCTTTCAAGTTGGATCAAACTGCACACGCTGTACAAATTTGATTAAAATCGGTTAAGTAGTTTAGGAGTCCATCGCGGATATAATAATTTAAGATAAAAAGGGATGTAGCAGTATCTACAAAGCAGAACGCGTCATACTGACATCACGCAAATCCTGCATCTCGCAAGCAGAGTTGGTTTCAATTTAAAAAGTCCGGTTTCTGGTTTCAATGTATTAATCATATAGAGATGATTTAAAAACACTTCCAATATAGCTTGATATCATCCTAAGAACCCATGATCTTGTATGTATTGTTACGGAGTATTAATATACCGGGTTAAGGGTTACGAAGTTTATTCACAAAGGTGATAGAGTCGACAGTAAGCAATGATAAGTAGAACGTAGCTGATGTCTCATCGAAGTCTTCCTTGATGTACACAAAGTCCGTATCTTACACTCACAATAACACCACAGTTATCGCTTGATGTAATCCTCGAAGTACTTGTCGCAGTAGACTTCTTCTTTGATCGCTTGTATCGCTCTCGTCAATAGCCAAATTCAGAAAGACTCGCGCACTCGGGTCGCACAGCTTTATATACCCAACCATTGAGAATATACCAGAATAGGAATGTACTAGAATCTCCTCGAAGTAATAATAATCACATACGATAACAATAGAATATTCGACTCGCGGTTCAAGGTAAATGGGGATTCTAGAGATTTCGATGTCGACCCTTCATTATCAAATTGATGAAACCGTTACCGTTCGATAGGTCGTCCCAGGCTTAGCATTGCGTTGTTATTTCATAATCCTAGAATGCCTAGGTCTCAGGTTATAAGGCTTAAAGATCATGCCCATACATGTCACGCAATATTGAACCTTACATCATTGACATAAGGTGCATTCGCAACAGTATATATTATACACTTTATATGACATAGAATTTATATACTTCTACTAATAGACCTAGAACCAGCAGTATCCTAATACTATAAACTATTAATATCAGTTGCTATAAGCTTTGATTGAGGAACAAATTAAATGGTTTATTTAGCTTTGAATTGAATGAGCGCCCTATGGTTTCAGAGTTCGATTTGGTAGCTAGTCGGTACCTAACAAAAGCTAAAATTGAATTTATTGAAAAAAAAATAATTCCACGCTAACATTAATTTATCTAAAGTGACGACTAGAGTAATTATGTGGCTTCGTATAGTACATGGTTTGAATTAGTGAAAGCCGCTATTCGTGAAATTACTTCGAATTAGTCTCCTGTTCCATGAAATGCTTAATTGAAACAGTACTCCAACTACGTCACACATTTCAATCACAATCCAAAGGATTTTGAAGCAAAATCAGGTCAAATTCATTGCTTCATATGTTTTAAAAATTCGTCTGCTCCATAACGCTCTTATCAGTAGCCGCCACGTAGCGGCGGCAGTGTCGGCTATCATGACAAGGATGACACTTCACGGTGTCAGAAGCGTTCTCTAGGAAGACACACCAACTTACTTTCATAAAAGAACGTTTCAGCGACGCCATCCGATTTTTAACTTGCTGATACTATGTGGCGGCCACCGCAGTTTCAAGCAAGCACCTCATAGTTTTATATCTTATTTCAAACGAAATTAAAACATTCTGTTGTTTCAAACAACATGTCTGTTCCAATATCTATTTTCGTTCGAACATAAAACAGTAACAAAAGAACATAATCAAGTTTTTACTACTTCATTTCTGTTCCATTACAATTTAAACCGCTCGTTATTGTAACTTTAGAAATAACACATGTTTGAAATGAAGACAGATTATTATTTGGGAGTTTTATTACAGCAAAAATATTGTTACGAATGCACCTTATGTGAATGACATAAGTTTCAATATTGCGTGACATGTATAGGCGTGTAACTTTTAAGCCCTATAACATAACACCTAGGGACGCTAGAAGTACGAACTATAAATGCATTGCTACATCTAAGACTATCGAACGGTACTGGTTTCTTTTGACAACAAAGGGTTGACATCAAAATTTCTAGAATCCCTGTTTACTGTGAACCGCAGATCGAACATTCTTGCAATCGAATGTAATTATTATTAATTCAGGGTGATTCTGGAACATTCCTACTGTTGTTGTACTGCACGAGTCAGTCTGTATTCGACTGTCGTTTGAAAGCGAACCAAGCGATAATTAGCACGACTACTGCGACAATATTAACGAGTATTTCGAGGACTACGTCAAGTGACTACTGTGGTGTTGTGGTGAGCGTGAGATACTGACTTTGTAGACTTCAGGGAAGACTTCAGTGCGACATTGGCTACGTTCCACTTATCATTGCCTACTGTCGACTGTACCATCTTTGTCAATAAACCCTGAAACACTTAACCGGCATTTTAATACCCCTCGTCCGTAACAATATCAAACATAATTTTAATACTACATAATTTTAATACAACAAAATATACAAAATCATAGATTGAAATTCTGTGAATTTAAACAGGGTAGCAGATTTTTAAAAAAAATAGGTGTTGTTTCTGGTCCATACCAGCTAGTTGTTTTTAACAAATGACAAGTCAGTGTTGGTTTGGCCAATGCAAATACGACATTTAACATTTTAACAAAGTATACGAACTAAGTATACAAATCTCCACCCATATGGTGTTTTACTTTCAAATAATTACATAAACTGTATCTTTTACAATTACAATGTAGTCAAGGTTTAGCTTTCATGACCCTAAAAAGGGACAAACTTGATACGGAAGCCGGTTAACTGGATATTTTGGCGAAACTTTGGAGAGGTCTAAGTCCAACAGTCTAATGTGATAGTCTGTTGATGTTGTGACAATATAAATGAAACCTTAATCGCGACCATGAAATAGTAAATACCCTCCATAATCAGCCTATATTGTTCCCACTGCTGGGACACGGGCCTCCTCTCCCCGAGAGAGAATGGGCTATAATTTATCACGCGAGCCCAGTGCGGGTTGGTAGATGTCACAGGATTTCAAATTATTGGTTCTAGGACATGCCGGTTTCCTCACGATATTTTCCTTCACCGGTTTGAGAGCAGTGGTGGTGAAATAATTTACACAAAGTAAAGCGCCTGCCTGGGCTTAAATCTACGACCTACAACACATAAGTCGCTGCCGTTACCACAGGGCCACTACTGGTCTTAACCACAAATCACCAAGCCCGAACCATTTCAGTGGCATTTTAATAGCACTAACAGCAAGGCTCCTAACGCTCTCGAATAAACACAAATAAAATTTAGTAATATTCGATCCAGCTATAACTCACTTGCTGGTCGTAAACCGTGAATAGGCCACACTTCGATATCACAATGACATCACCGATCTTTAAATATTTCAGCCATAATAGTTTATGTCCCGAAATGTTGTGAATCTTACCATCATTCTCCAATTAAATGGGTCGGCCAAATTTACGGCCCAGTGGATCCCGCTCAATGGCAAACAATATCGCGCAGGCCCAGACGGAGACAGCGGGATGATCTGGACTCCTTTTACAAAGATTTGTCGTAGGCAGCTCTGGACAGAGAGAGTTGGAAAGAGAGTAAGTAGCAGTGGGACTGAGATTGAACAAGAATTTGCGTCCACTCTGTCCACGTTTGAAGGATTTGTTAGGAGGAATGACATTTCTGTACGAAAGCCTGAGGCAACGAGTATTCACAGGATTTAATAAGACGGAGGTTCACCGGTTCTATCAACTGTTGGAGAAATGATGGCTAAATCTAAATTTCAACCTAAAAACATCTACAACTGTGATGAAACCGGCATTTCAACGGTCCAAGAGCCAGACAAAGTGTTGGCCGCCGGTAAAAAAGGTGGAGTCTATTACAAGTTGGGAAAGAGGAAAAATATAACTCTTCTTTGTGCAAGGCGGCGCTGCTGGCGGATACGTTCCGCTAATGTTTATTTTCCAACGGAAAAGATTGACACCAACTCTCGAAAACTATGGCTTAGCAGGAGCTAAATGCTACATTATAGGCATAAATATGGATTGGCACTCATAGTGTTTTCCATACTATGCATCTCTATCAGCCGTCATCTCAGTGTTCATTCACTTCCTAGCCATATTATTTTTATGTTTCATGCAATCCCTCCATTGCTTCTTTGTTCTTTCTATATTTTTAACATCATCTTTATTCAGCCAAAAGCCGTCCACTACTAGCCCATAGACCTTCCAAGCATCGCCATATTGATCGTACCTGGGCTTTTCATATCCAGCCATTTCCTGCGACCTTCATCAGATCAACAGTATGATATTCTTATACCCATCCACATTCACACTTAAACAAAAGGCGTAAAAAGGTTACAGATAAACAGAGTTACTTTTGCATATATAATATTAGTAAAGATGAAGCTTAGACTCACCAAGTATCTGTAGATGGCGAAGGGCACGTACTCCAGCATGACAAAGACATCAGCCACCGCCAGCCACTTCAGCAGCCGGTTGATAGGAGTTACTGCTAGATCCCGACGGGTCAAGACAGCAACGTTCAAGGCATTGGCTAAACTGCCGAAGAGACATACCTGGAGAGAAATTATGAAAATTTATAAATGTTCATCTCTGTGTAATCTATATCTGTCGAAAAGAGTACGTCTGTTTCTCGTTATCATCAGGCATATTTTAATTACTGTGGCCGTGCGTTAGTGTTGGTTAGAAAAACGATTTGCAGTTGAAATCAGATTATGTGTTAACATAATCTGACAGATTATGTGTATACATAATTTACTAACAAGTTAGACCCACTAGCGAATTATACACTGTAGGGACACAACTCAACGATACAGAACGCGAGACAGCTTCTAAGCACATGTTGTTCGTTCGATGTCCAATGTTTCGATGATCCAGAGAGCTCTGCACACACCGCTTTCGTAGCTGTAGCTACTGTCGACCCCCACGAACTCAGACTAGACTCTGTCGAACGCCACGAGATGGCGCTGGCGTTCCGAAAAGTCAAACGAATGATGATTACTATTAATAAAGCTGAAAAATTTGTTGTTGTACTAAAACCACCAGTGAGATTTGAATAATTACTTTTGCATTTGATAGCCCAATTATCGAGAAAAGCAAAATGAAAAAAGTCAGAAAGATTGCTATGCGAAAACGAAATAATAGCGCGGACAGGTGAACAAGACACGCGGATGAACGAATTCGCAGACAGAAACTAATAATGATTATAATAATTGTATGTGTCAATACAGTAACAGCCGTCATACTTATTATTAAAAACGAAGAAATGTGCAAACTGTGAGCATTCACTGTGCATCATCATTTCTATTGATTGCTAGAAGGAGATAAAATACGAGGATGGATTGAAAAATTCGCGGCCTCAACAAGAAAATCAATAATAATATATGGACAAAAGTAATTTTATTTTTCTACATATTCTCCTCCTAACTCATTGGACTTCTGCCATCTTGTTTCTAACGCCTTTTTGTAAAAAAAGGGTCTTCAAAAAAGTCACTCACCGCAGCTTCGACCTCATCATCTGATTAAAAATTTTGACCTCCAAGGTGTTTTTAAAGTTGAAAAATGAAAGTCAGAAGGTGCCAAATCAGGAAAATAAGCGGGATGGGGCAGCAATTCAAAACTACAATCCGAATTTGAGCCATGAATTCGACAGACATGCGAACGAATGCATTATCATGATGAAACTACACTTTCTTTCCGAGTAATCCAGGCCTTTTCTCCTTGATTGTTTCACGCAAACGACGTAAAAGGGTACAATAATAAGTCGAGTTTATAGTTTGACCCTTCGCAAGGTAGTCCACTATGATGACACCCTTAGAGACCCAAAAAAGCGAAAACGATTTTGTCCCAGACAAAATCGTTTTTGCTTTCTTTAAGTCGGTTCACCAGTATTTTTCCACTGCTTGGATTGTTGTTTTGACTCCGTAGTGTAGTGGTGTACTCAGGTTTCATCCATTGTCACAAATCTGGCAAAAAAATCTTGTGGATCAATTTCAAACATATCCAAACAGTTACGAGAAAATGTAAGCCGTATTCGCTTTTGTTAAACTGAAAGCAATCTGGGTACCCACCGCGCAGATACCTTAGAAAATAAAAGTACTGACTGTGATGTTTTGTGTCCATTCATAAGAGATGCCAATAGTGTCTGCATTCTCCCTGATGGTCAATCTCCGATCTGCCATTATCAGATCACAGGTTTTCCTGGCGTTTTCTTGAGTTGTAGACGTCGAAGGCCAACCGGAGCGAGGGTAATTTTCTATGCTCTCGTCCGCGTTTAAATTCTGCTACCCACGTTTTCACAGTCGTATACGACGGAGCAGATTCTCCCAATGTTGTTGACATATCTTTGTGTATTTCTTTTTGAGTTAGTTTTTTTATAC
Organism: Busseola fusca; assembly: GCA_007844875.1. NCBI lineage: Eukaryota > Metazoa > Arthropoda > Insecta > Lepidoptera > Noctuidae > Busseola > Busseola fusca. The sequence continues at coordinate 4,586 of VKGM01006796.1, read as the reverse complement.
AGGTATGTGATGACCGCACGTTGCTCAATTTTCTCCATTCTTTAAAAACGCTTCACTTTGTCTCACTAAATTCAGTCTAATTAAAAAACGGGCAATGCTATTGCGATAATATTTTACAATGTGACAATCACAGAGTAAACAAATCGAATAAGGTCAGTTGCAGAAAAATAGTTCAAGTGTTTATGTGTCAGGACGCGAACATTTCAATCCACCCTCGTATAATTGTAATAAGAGGCCACCCCTGCCCAATTTCGGCCATGGTGACTAATTTAAGAGGTGCATAAATGTGTGCGCCAGACACAGGTACACTCTCTCTTAAGTTGGCCCATCAGCCCTGCGCCTGATCTCTTTCCGGTCGTGTCGGATTGCCATCCAACAGAACTATCTTAAATACTTGTGAAATAAGTATCAAAATATTATTGCCTTTGAGAAAGATGCCTGAAATAAACTATAATAATTTTCCTAAACAACAATTCTCCAAACACTATGGGCTAGTCGACGTGGTTTTTTTTTTAATGTTATAAACCAGTGCTTGACCGCGATCCCGCCTGATGGTAAGCAGTGATGCAATCAATGGTGTTAAAGCGCACTAGTTTATTATTAGCCTATTCACTCTAGCCTTGGTGGTCAGAATATTTAGTAACAAATATTAAATTTTATAAAAGAAACATGATCATCTACTACAAACTATTAATAATAAAAAAATCAATATCTTGACTTGGCTCGCGAGGTTGTCGACATGTGGGATGTGGACTCAGCAGTCATTGTACCGATAGTCGTGACAGCCAATGGCTTAATAGCCAAGAGCCTCGACCAACACCTCAGAAGGCTCTTGTTAGGCAGCTGGATCAAGGGCTTGATTCAGAAAGCTGTACTTCTGGACACGGCTCGAATTGTCAGGAGGTACTTCTCTCTGGAGCCCTGACCGCCGGTAGCTTGAACCCTGTTCCCGATACCGGTGGGCTACTATTTTTTATATTTTTAAATGTTCTTATATTTTTATATTCTAATATTTAAAAATGTAATTTATATGTTGAAACACTGTAATAAAGGAAATAAAAAATAATAATAGAAAATAATAATTTCAAACTGTTAAAGATTTCTCTCAATTAAAAAAATACAAAATCTTAGGTATATTCCGCGAAAAATTAAGAATATCTGCAGAACACTTACCAGTAAACTAACGTATCCATGTATACTGTTGTAAGCGAGAATCAAATCTCGAAATTCCCCAGAGCAATATTCCGACTTCTCACATTCTTTTACAACTGAAATGTTGTATCTACTGCGCCAGTCCTCGAGAACCTTAATAACATCGCCAATATTATTTGTATGGTTCGATCCTCTGTGTTTTAGTATTGATATGAATCGTGGGTCTTCAAAGAAGAAGTTGTATGAGCCATTCGATCCAAGGCCGTAGCTGTGGGTGTCATTGTCCGCAAGCATTGTGGCTGCCCTTTGTTCATCACTTAAAGCAACATGGACTATTTCTGCTCCTCTGATCTCCGACCAATTTTCTCGTTGTTAGCTTCCTCAAACAACTCAATACTTTTCTCATGTCGTACAATTTTCTTTCTGAAACAAACAAAATTATCTGCTATAGTTTTCGGGTGAAAAGTTCCTAATATATTTATCAGATCGTATATTATATTTTGTTATCATTTTAACAGCCAAAATGTTCCTAGATAATATATCAGACGGGAAATCTTTGGTTAAACAATAACCAGACTTTTCCAATGTAGGTAAATCTAAACAAATACAGTAGCACTTATGGTAATACTTCGGCATCTGATAGTGTTTGTCGCCAATTACGTAAGGGAATTCTACGAAATCTTTTATTAAAAAACAATATTTGATGGTACCACTACTGCCTACTTTTTACGGTTGAATTGTGAACCCAATCCCAGCAATTTTAGATTCCATCAACCTAATAGGTCATTTTCATGTAATAACATAAAAATGTGAAATAACTTTATTTATAGATATAGTTTTTGTACTGAGGAATGCAAAAATTATATTATTTTTTCATAAAAACGTAAGATTAATTTTATATTTCTAATTTAAAATCGAAGTTTTATGATCTGTATATTACGTGACTGAAAACACCGACCGCCATGATTTTCTCGGTATGACGTCATTAGTACTAAAACTAAGTTTATGTTTGTAAACAACACGTCAAGTCGAAATTTAAAATAAGCCTCTCTTCTCTATCTTCGGTGTTTGACATTTCTTTATTTTAGTGCAATTGACGTCACAAATATGGCGGTCGGCATTTTGGCGCCTTTATTTTACGACAATATTTTGACCTTTTTCCCTGGAGGATAAATATTCTGCAAAAATAATAATAACACTTGACTATCGCATGTAAACGAACATTTGAAAAAATAGTAGAATAGCCTATTATACGAGTAGGGTGTCGCTATAATAAGCCGTGTCTCCTGCTTAGGTTTTGAAACAGAAGAAAGAAAGTCAAGTTCAAGTTTGAGTAGGTACGAGGCTTTTGACTATAGCAATTTGCGTATGGGTCACGGAAATTGCTATGTGTACCAAATTTTAAAATCGGTCTAGTAGATTCGGAGATAATTGACTGTGAGCGTCGGACAGACAGACACACGAGTGATCCTATAAGGGTTCCGTTTTGTAATTTGGACGTACGGAACCCTAAAAACAACGTAAAAATCACATAAATGTTATTACTATAAATGATTCAGTAATATTTGATAATCTTAGATTTTATTAGATGTTCACTTAAGTTAAGTAATTTGATATTTTTATTTATTAATAT
>VKGM01006781.1:0-10349 GCA_007844875.1 Busseola fusca | reverse complement strand
TTCCTAAACAATGAAAAAAGTCGATTAAGGGTCTTTTAATTACCGGTAAACTACAACATTGCCGTCGCTATACAACATTGCCTAAATCCTAAAAATGTTAAATAATTGGTTTATAGAAACTGTTTTATTGTCTGTGATACCATTAAAAGTAAGTCGGTAACCTATATGGCAACATTAACGCATCATTCATTCAAATAGTCCAACAATAAATTGTCAGTGTCAATTTTAATGTCAATGGTCGTTACTTGCTACTATTACACCGTAAAATGCTGCAACATTGCCTGTATTTTGACGTCTTTCAATTGCAATTCAATATTGTACTTTAAAGCTGGGGATAAAGTTCTTAGTAGCGAAAGAAACACGGAAAAGAAATTATAAGCAAATAGGCGCCAATAATAGTCAATCATATATTTAGCTAGGCAATGTTGCACATTGCAACTTAACTTTGCCTACTTTTTTAAATGCACTTTTTGGTGATTAAAAGGAGTTTTTTTCTCTAATAAGAACTTTATTCCGATAGCTTAAAGTACAATATTGAATTGGAATTGAAAACACATATGACTTTCTCTAAAATGAAGGATTTATCAAATAAAAACGTCAAAATACAGGCAATGTTGTAGCATTTTACGGTACACATTTATCAGCTCTATCCTTGACCTTTCTAATCCACATTCGAAGATTATGGCTCCACTTCGCCAAAGGGCCCTTCACAGCACTTGCCATGTTCACTAATTAAAACGTTTAGGTTAAGGTTTTCTTGAGAGGAAATCATGGCGAGTTGTACGCCTTATGTGGCCGACCCATTGCCAATTGGCCACTCGAGGACCGATGCCTGCCAGAGCCGCGGGTTGTCCGAAAGAGATACCGTGGCCCCTGGTGTACAGGCAAATGAAGGAACACGGGTGGGTTTTCGTCAGTAAAAGTCTGACACGCCCTTCCGCTCCGCCCAGATCGGGAGGGATCATTTGATGATTTCCCACCCACCTTTTTCTTGGCTATCTTTAAGACCAGATTTCATTTCTCGAAAGTAGTTGTTTACTTTGTCGTTGTTTTCGTTTATAAATCATTAAACTAAATCTAGGTTGAAACTATGTGTAAACAAACAACAGAGGCGACACTTTGAAGTTTGTGCCTCATACATTGTCATGTTGCGTTTGGTGACCGTGAGCCGTTACGAGAGAGCGCACATCAATAACAGAGCAATTATAGGGTGCAGACTTATCTAATGGAAAATATGGGTGTTGTTATGTAAATTGTCATTAGCATAATGCCTCTGTCCCTGAATAAAAAACTACTATTAATTTATGTAGAGGTAATAACAAGTCATACTTACTTCCAAACAAAAATACTGAAATAGAGATGGGTTGGTCATAATTATGGAACAATAAGTGGTTTAGACCACGTATAGTTTTACAACTATAACGGAATAGTAAATTAGAGATGGATCTAAAAGAAATAGAGGAAGACAACGTAAACGCTGGGACGATGACATAGTTGAGACAGCTGTTGCCCTAGCTGTGGCCTGTGGGCTAGAGACGCACGAGATCCTGAGGAGTAGACGAGTCTGTGTCAGAGTTAAAGTGTCAAAGTTTTTTGCTTTATTTATTTATATTGTTACTAGCTGCACCCGGCATGCGTTGCAATGCCACGTAGGAACCCTTACGGGCGTCCCCAGAACACCCTGTAATGTAATGTACACACTTCTCCCAAAGCTGAGATGTCACTAAGTCGTCGAAACTTACGTTAAGTTTGAGGTCCGTGTCTGTGAGCTAATTATGGATGAGTGGTGTCGTGGAAGATAATCAGAACAACGCCTAACAGTAATGGAATGCATATTCCGACCTGCAGGAATGAATGCAAATAAGTGTGAGTATGTACATTACAACCCTACCAAAGATTTATCACAATCTGATCAATGGTTTCAGAACGCATCAATTGAACAAACAAACATTGATTTTCATTTATATAGATAGATAGAGGATTTTAGTTTATCAGCAAATGAAGTTTTAATCATAATTGTTATATATATAATTAGCATAGTGAGAAAGAAAGAAAGAAAATGTATCATTGTGACTCGTACAGGAAGGTCATAAAAGTTAATTAAACTAAATACAATCAAAATAGAAAAAAAAATTACACATATACAAAAAAAGTAACAAAGATCAGAAAACGTTCGATTTCTGATTAATATCAGAAATTCCTATACGAGGCCAAAAGGCTCAAAAGGTGCAGTTTAGTAGCACAAAATCAAAGGAACGCTTTAAAAATACAATACTTATTTGGGTTCCATAAGGACCAACATTAACTTTTCTTTCCCAACCCCGAGTAATAAGACATTAAAACTTTACGAGCATGAAAAATACATGCAGGAGAACCTAATGTAATAAGGGTTTGGAGTCGGACTTGCCCTTTAAATATTTAACGTTTCCTGGCCGAGGGAATGTTCCTAACTACACAACTAACTACATTTCCCCAGTTTGTATTTGCAATGGATAGTAAATTGAATTTCTAGGCTGCGAATGGCTTTTTATTTTCTTATTGATTTCTTGAATTAGATTGATAACGAATATAAATTATAGGTGGTGTAATTTTGTTCGACCATTTTTGTTATTATCTTGTGTTTAGATGTATACGTGGCGCTTTAAGGGTGACGTTAATTTAACACACGTATCTACACGTATCACGTTTAATATACGGTTTTGCGTTTAATTTTATGGACATATTTCAATTTCATTAAACGCTTTTATTTATTTATAATTTTCTAAAACAACATCTCGGAGCAACCACAAAACGCAATCTTTGTCTTTCGGTACTAAAAACTTAACCCTAAATTTTTAACCTCCTCTCGGGGAATACTTAAGTACAAAGATGACAAATTGTATCACAACTAAAGATAATTAAGCATTTAAGCTTAACTTAGGTTTAAAACTACAAAGGTCGAAGAACCTCTCAAAACAATTGCCTGCAATTAAAACATTAAGAAACATTAGTATTTGTAGTAAATACTAATGTACACTGTACTGTACTGTGTACTCTGTACATTAATTCTGTACTGTACTGTACTGTGTACTGTGTGTGTATTTGTAGTAAATACTAGTGTTTCTTAATGTTTTAATTTCCATTACTGCTAATAGCTAGAATAAATTGACTGAAGTTAAACCACTAAGCGTAAGCACCTATTAGCGTAATAGGACTAATTAAGACTAAATAAGGAATTTGTTCGTGGGTAGGTTGAATACATTCGAAAGTGTTCGGAAGAAATTGTTGAATTGATTTTACTTATGTAAAAAAATCGTTTGTTTAGACATGTTTTATGGTTTCTCATTCGACTTTCAATTATATTTTTGAGACAGTTCGACATTTTCTCGAATTACGTAGTATCTATATCTGACTAGATCTATGATATAAACTACAATCTGGCTGTCTACTGTCCTATTCTACGAATATATAACGCCCATGGTACACATGATTGTAATGTGTACAAAAAAAGCATACAACTAAATAGCTTGCACGCCGATGTGTCATAAGAAAACTGAACTGTAAATGGGCAAAACATTGGCGCCAATTTCCTTGTTCACACATTAATTTAAATTAAAGTTATGTTCATCTTTTTCTTTTTACTTCATTACGAAAAGGACAGAAGATAAATATTAGTTTAGTTCTGTCATATTCGCCTGCGCCTGACGTACATTGTCGTATTTTTAAGTAGTAGCATGGGCGAGTCGTGGGATGTTATGCAATGATTCAGGGGCCGAAATTTCACGCGGACGAAGTAGAAAGAAAAGGATGCGCTGAACTTAAATTTAGTTTAGATTGTGAACAAGAGAATCGATGCCATTCTCAGTGTATTTTAATAAAGATTACATCTCTTGAATATTGTAGTTACTTCTCCAATAGGTTGTAGTTACGTGTAGAGCGCTTTGCTCTAGACCTTGGTGTGGAGGTCGCTGAAGTAGTAGGTATTTTTTATTTTAGTACACAAATATTAAACTTCCTGAAATATGTTTTTAACGCATTTAAAAGCAGTGTTATTTATTTCAGTTTTTGAGTAGTTGACAACATTTGACTGGTCATTATTCTCCGGCCCTTATCCCAATATATTTGTGGTCGGCGCAACATATCTTCTTCTTCTTCCATACTTCTCTATTAGTCGTCATCTCGGTAGTAATCCCCTTTGTAACTTTATAAGTAATCATTCACACAGTCCATCCATCGTTTCCTTTTTCTACCTCTGCTTTTATAATCATCGACATAAGTTGCGTGATTGGAAGATTACCTAGTCAATAAAGTTAGTAGTTAATAGTTTTGGTACTCTGATTGCTACAGTTACTATAAGTGTATAGTTCACAAACAAACACACACAATCACAAACAATCGTATCCAAAACGTGTGTATACAGTGGTACACACGTTTTGGATACGATTGTTTGTGATTAATTTCTGAGGTTACCAAAACATCTGACTGGTATATTCTGTAATTGTTACCTAAATTCACCGTCGTTGTGCAAGTGAATTCATCAGGCAAATAACTGATTTTAAAACGTAAATTATTGAAATAATATCGAAAATTCTGCACGATGGAACCACTCTAGTGACAAGAAAGCTGAGAAAATATTTAACAACCAACCTTTAAAAACAATTAGATCTTCAAGGACGCCGAAAGAAACTAGAACAAACGGTCCGATTCCGTAAAAACAACACCAAATTCCCATGAGAACTCTTTCATCTTGAAATCTCGCAATAGTGGCGCTAATTCCGAACACATGGCACGAGACACATGACAGACCGACTGGCCATCTTCCAGACACAGTTTACGTCAAATACTATAAATAATACCAGTGTTTGGCAATACGAGTATCGCGTGAGAAAGGTGGGCGGGATGATGATTGCTATTTTTTAGAACATTGTGGAAAAAACCAACTTCAAAGTGGAAATCAACATTGTAGCTAAAGTGGGGGATGAAGCTATATATCAGACAATCATGCTTACATTACTAATGAGTCTAACTATAGGCGCATGACGAAATATAACCATTGCGGAAAATAATCGCAAATCTGTGAACAATATCAATACACTAGAGGAGGCGTACTGCGGTATATAATCACTTGAAACATTATATTAGCGTTTGCGATTGCAATTTAAAAAATTACATCCCAGAGCATCATATATGTATGTGCATATGCATCCTAGAGTAAGCATTGGACTATAAATTGTAACATATTAGGTGCACTACAAAATTCTCCCTCGCCTTCTTAGCCATTACACTCAGATGATTGGGACAGTTTCATAATTATACTTTTTCTTGGGACACATAGTCCCAAGAAAACAAATCAAAAATCCACTTATTCAAGTAGATTCGAACGTCAAAATGTTATAAGACAGTCCCCTAAAACGCCCGACCTTCAGCAATTCCTAGTGCTTCACCGGGAAAAAGTGGCGCAACAAACTCCCCAACAGCAGATAATTCTTTCATTGAGAAATTCTCCTGACATGACTTGAGTATTCGAACTCTTTTGAGACCATCTCTAAGTTCACTGATCCTTAACAATAACATGTTTATTTAAAATATATATCAGTAATCAGTAGCGCCAGTCAGTCTGCAGCTTACAATAACACGGAAAACAAATACTTTACTGTAATTAACAATAAATTTTATGGGAATCTACAACAGCTCTTGAATAATATGGAGAGGTAAAATACGTCCAATAAGAACTAATAAACTTCCGAGGAATGTATAACAGAAATCACGAACTTGCATGAGTTATATGTAGTGTGGAGTGGAGGAAATCCCCGGACAGTATGAATCGGTATTGTTTAGTTGAGAATACAGTATGGGTGCCAGCAGCCTACAGATCACAATTATTCAGCAACAAAAGAAAGTTACGAATGAGTTCTGCTCGGGAGTTCATTTGTTAGAAACAAAGCGGAACCATTGTAGGAAAAGAATAAAAAGGGAATATTTGATATCGGCATTGTATTGTTCTCGGCAATAGTTTCTCTACTAACGTGAATCCTTTCAAGATACGATACTCGTCAGGGATTTCTCTACCTGATGTGCCTGCGACTTCCTTCATGTGCATGTCGGTAAAGAAATTAGGTTTTTGTTTTTGCACGGAACTACAGGTAATATTATTTTTTTGAAATAAACGCCTAGGTTACTCCTGATAAGATCAGCTATATGCCAGTGATAGTCTCATCAAAATCTTTCGGCCGCTTCTGAGATTAGCCATTTTTGTTAAGTATTTGTTTGTACCGTTTATTCTACTTCATACTAATATTATAAGTGCGAAAATTTGTTAGGATGTATGGATAGTTTTTACTCTTTCACGCAAAAACCACTGAACGGAGTTGCACGAATTTTGGCACACAGTTGATTTATAACCGAAATTAACATATAGGATACTTTTTATCTCAATATTCCCACGGGATCGAAACTTAGGCGGGTCAAACCGCGAGGCGCAGCTAGTATTATAAACGAGAGTTTGGATGTACGTACAAACATACATCCAAACTTTCACGTAAAAACTACTGAACGGATTTATATATTTATTTGTATTGTATAGATAATTTGTTTAGATATTTTTGCTAACAATATCCTAATTTCAGGTTTCAGTATTCGCGATGAGCAGTATCATCGTTAAACTTAAAATCAAATCATTTATTTCAATTAAGCCATTTACAGGCAATTTTGAATTGTCAAAATTAAATAGTCGGTCAGTTAGTCAGAAAGTTGAAGCTAGTTGCCCATTCCAAAACGCTCTATGGCCGTTCTTGGTCAAGAAACTCCAATCCTCACTTTTTTAAGTCAAGATATTGTGAATAATAAATGAATATCCTGGGTATGTACCCAGGATATCCTTGTTGCTCACATGTCACAACCGACGGCGCCCGGTCACGAACATGACGCGTGGATCAGCACCTTCCAGCTCAACCATTTTGCAGGGAATCGAATGATCCAACACGCGCTCTACCATCAGTGAGACATTTTAAGTGAGCATGACATATTCTCTACTGCCATGCTCTTTCAAGGCAACATCAAAGTATCATAAATAATAAACGGATCCATGGTTCCTACAATTACAACACACATATTTATTTATTCTTAACTATAGAAACTTTGCTCTACTCGTGCCAACAATTTCGCCGAAGGTCGTCAGTGGAAAAGCACCAGGGGAAGCCGTAGCAATACATGGAACGGACAAATTGAATTTCTTCTTGTATGAAAATTCAATTCAATTTAAATAATTATATTTCTTTATCGTCTATTGAAGATAAAGAAAAATAACTTTACATTAGCAATTTATTGCAATAGGTTATTTCGTTTTTAGATTCGGAATTTTCCTGTTTCTTTTCTCGCTTCCCACGATTTCCGTAACACGGAACACAAGAAACTCGTGGTTCTCTATAAATCAGCAGGTAGTTAGATTAGTCAGGAGTACTACAATTGAGTGACAGCCGGCGTCCTGTCGCGCGGTGACTCAATTGTTAACGATCCCTAAAACAATCAGGATAGCCACAGCGCCGGCGTTAGAGGCAATCCAATGTAATAGACATGTATATGGGCACTTGTCTAAACTTTTTCTGAGTATAAAGCGGTTCTTTCTTCAGGACCATGTAGTTTATCTACAATAGTTGTTTTAATTCATTACTTTAAGTAACTTTATTTTTTATAATTATATGAGAGTAAAATCTCGAAATAGTTTTTGAATACCCACTGTATATTTTTCGCCTAAAGGCTCCCACAGACAAGCGCAAAACGATGCGACACAATACTGGTAGAACAATTTCCACGAAATTTTCATAAAAATTGTATTACTAGAGTCATATCGCGCCTGTCTGCGGGAGTCTAAAAGCGGCAAAAAAGATCGAAGGACCGAAAACCGTTAGATTAATTGGATTAGCTGAAACCAGACTCGATTAATCGAATGAACCCCAAGATTCGCACTGGCCGCTGTATCTTCATGTCTAATGGTGATACAGCGGCCATTACATATCAAGAAGTAGACCGGGTGGCGCGGTTTTCGTAGGGAAGACGTGCCCTTGGGATGGGAAGAATTTTAGAGCCATACCGGATATGCATCCTCTTTCGATCTGCTCTGCCTGATGGACAATATCTTAATTAACCATTCTTAAAAAGCTTAATTCATCTTTACTAATATAAGAATCGGCTAACAGTCGAGCACTATGTGTTAATAGTGAAAAATTGAACGTTTCCTCTCTCGTCTGGCAGATGATCGATCGACACGTCAAGTCAACAATAAGATTGAAGACGTCGGAAATTAACTTAACACTTCATTAAATTAACAGCTTAGGATCTGAGTTGCTAGGATACGATGGCTTGAAATGGTCTTATTCATGAACTGAAGAAAATTAACAATGAAAATGAAGAGAATGAACTGAACTTTGATTCAAAAATGGGTGTTAATTACTAGCGCGCGATTAGGTCGTCGTCGCATCGCCTGCCTCCGCTATTACTTCATTTACGCTTATCGCGGCTTCAAAAAATTCTAGCGTAATTTTAAATAGCCTCTCTCAAGAATTGACTAACAAATGCAATATTATTCTTTTAATCCGGCTGCTAGTTTTTGAAATTAACGCGTCCAAAAAAACTCTTTGGCTTTATTATTAGTATATAGATTATGGTTTATTTGATATATCAATTAGAAATTATTCTTGATAAGGCGTCGCTCATTGAAAAATAGACATCTTTTGTTGAAAAGTTAATTTTTTTTTTTCATGGAAATGGATGATATCACACAACTATTCCAGAAAAAGGTCCCAACACAGCTATGTGAATAGATTAACGAAAAAAGGAGGCACAGTTCTCAGCAATCTTGATTTAGTGTAGACATTAACATTTCAGAATCATTTACCCCTGAACAATAGTGTGCAAGATAAATTATACCGTAGAGGGGAAGATATAAAGGTCATATCGTAAGGCATGAAAAACATGGGCTGGCTTTGGCACCGTGCCAGGTTGGTCGGGATCTGCGGATATGTTACATAATGGTTACGAAGGCTTTTCTCCAACTTAGTCAGCAGTAACATTCGTTATAAACAAACGATTCCCTCCGACACCAGTAATTGCATTCCTGCGATTAACATCTGCTTTATTGTTCATAAAATCGATATTTCATAACGTGTTCTCACGCAATATGTCTACTAGACCATGATTATGTCGTCCATTGTATTAATTAAAAATTCCTGTTCTTAACACAATTTGTAGTTCACATATACAATTTCATTGTTCTGCTGTGATGCCACACTAAGATTTATAAAAATTAGTCCCTAAGGCAGCCATACTCAAAGTGTGTTCCGCGGAAACCTAGAGTTCCGCCATACTTCTGTAGGAGTTCCGCAAGAATTTAGGAAAAAAAATAAAACAGAGCAGTATGGAGCAGCAGCTCTATACATAAGTGCGATGACTGTCTCAGGGTAAAACTTTAACAAGGCTATTTGAACTTACAGTCGAGTTACAAATGTTGCTTTCATATACTTCTTTTAATTTGAAAGACCGTTTGTATGATAAAACTTAGTTATTCCGACTGTCTTTTATTGCAAGGTAAACAGACAACAGTGTTCCACGCCTGTAACAAAATAACTACCTTCAAAAGAAAATTTTGTTTTTGGATTATTTGGGTTGGAAAGAGAGTAATAGAAAGCTTAACATCACTCAGTGAGTTTATTAGCGTTAACGATTCAGAAATGTTTCAAGATGATGTATTTGAAGAATTGGTCAAATATCTCACTTCGATGCGCGCATCTTTTGAGAAGTATTTTCCAGAAGAACAGAATACAAAAATGAAACTGAATTCATGGATTCATAATCCTTTTTTACCCAATTTACAAAAGCTCGAAAGTATGTGAAACGAAATCTATGAATCTCTTAGAAATATCATCAGGCACAAGTATGGATTCACTGTTTAAAACGACGCCTCTTAACGATTTTTGGTCCAGAATCCAAAAGGGTTCCGTCGCCAAAAAAGATTGAGAACCGCTGACCTAGACTAACATTTAATATTTTTTATCTCGGTAATACGTTTAACACGGGCTAAGCTAGTATTCAAATGAGAGCAGCGGGGTAAATCCGTAACACACTATCAATAGTAATCGCCACCTGGTGGCGGTCGACAGGGTCTAATTTAGTTCGTAGGGTTCGAAGAGAGCTACAGTTACCAGTGCGGTGAGAAGCAGACTCTGTTGATCATCGGACAGCAAATGGACAACATGTGCTCAGAAACTGTCTCGCGTTCTGTATCATGGTGTCGTGTACCTGTGTGATTCTCCTCCTCGAACTCCTGAGCAGGTGTCGCTGCTGCTGGGCGAGATATGCGCGAGGCTGAGCGTGCG
>VKGM01006746.1:4862-20366 GCA_007844875.1 Busseola fusca | reverse complement strand
GTTTTAATAACATTGCTGTGATCATGATACTAACTGAAGCGCTTTAATATCGATATAATAATAATAGTGTATGTAGCCTTTTATTCCGAATCCAGATAGCGATATTTACAATAAAAGTTAAATTAAAGATCTCACAAGATGTCTCGAATTTCGGTGTGCCTCATGGTCTAGGCCTCCTCTAACAGTTTCCATTGTCAATAAACGATATGTAATTTTCGAGACTAATTCTTCATGGTCTCATGGTGAATTATTCAGAAAGTGGTATTTCGTAACTTGACTCGTTATGATCGAAAGTACGTGTATGTAAAGCCATGACCGCGAAGCAACATTTGATTTATAGGGTTCCGTACCCAATGGGTAAAAACAGGACCCTGTTACTAAGAATCCACTGTCTGTATATCACCAGGCTGTATCTCATGAACCGTGGTAGCTAGACAGTTGAAATTCTCACAGATGATGTATTTCTGTTGCCGATAAGACAACAAATACTAAAAATTGGTTGTCTGTAAAGTCGGTTTACGGACGATAGTTTTACGTGATAACGCCATAAGAAAACATTGATGAATAGGTTATGTGCTGCCGCTATCTCTCTTCTACTCGGACGCATCGACCGATGGAGTGGAAGAAAGGTACCTGTCTATTGCTTGTTCCGCGCTCTCACTTCCACGCTCGGCTCAAGCGGAACCCGACAATGAGTCATGCTTTTTTATGAGTGCAGACGGCGTTTATCGATTCATAAATTTTATCACGTCAAAACAGAATAAAATAAATATTTAGGGGGACTCCCTTACAACAGATGTGATGTTTATAGATAATGGTACGGAACCCTTCGTTCGTGAGACTGACTCGCATTTGGCCTGTTTTTAGATCAGTTTTGTTGAACATAATTATTATTATTTCTTACTCCACAATCACTCAACTTCCAATGGCTATCAGAGTTTCGAAATCTTCGGAACTACATGCTAGGGATTGAAACATCATTAGCACCCCGGAAACACAATATCCTGAGTAGTCAGGATTGCAATTAACATTAGGTAATTAATTCCTGTTTATGTCAACACAGACTAATGGTAATTATTGATCTGATAACAGATTATATTGAGCTGATTATTGTTTGTGTACGCACGAATCGACTCCTTTGTGAGTAACCGACACTGCAGCATATAATAGAAAATTATTATTATTAAAAGCCAATGACGTCCCACTGTAGGGCAAACGCCTCCCTGTCTCCTTCTCTTTCTGTTTGCAGGCTTCTGAGGATGTTTGTAGGTGTTGCGTAATCTGAACTTTATTATGTAGGAGTTAAAGGTTATTTTTACATAAATTTCTATTTGTTTACATTTTTGGCTAATAAGTTGCGATTACAGATTAGACCTACCTAATACTAGTCGTCCAGGTCGCATTTCGACCACGGCGGCGAATCTCAGCGGAGACTAGGCATCGACGCAGTAAATTTGTGCACGAGACGGTGCGCAGACACAGGTACACTCCCTAACCCCTCACTCTAATCCGAAAGGATGACAATCCGACACGACCGGAGAGAGATCAAGTACAGGACCAACGGCTTAACGTGCTTTCCGAGGCACGGGGACATCACACAGCAAACTTCCAAATTTCAGGGCGTTACTGAGAAATTCCAAATGAGAAATAAATAATAATCCACGACACACAATCCCAAATAATCCACACCTACCGTATAGACCTACTAACATAGGTACATACTTAAGTACCTATATACATATACGCTCGAAAAACTTCACTTCCTTCTTGGGTAGTCGGTTAGAATATCGGAATTTCATTATGACGATATCCTGGCTTATAGTTTTGATATGTTTAATAAATAAAGGTATCTTAAATTCATTTGGTTACTTACAGACGACACACCGCCTGGGCCGCCGTGTCTAGAAGCATGATATTTTGCACAGAACTTTATTTTAAGATGTAGGTGCACTAAGGAGGGATATTAGAAGTTTCATCCCCCATAGGGCTGTAGATGTTGGGACGGAAGTTCGCCATTTTCGCCGGCGGGCAATCCCATAAGGCATACTGCTTTATCAAGACAAAACTCTAAGACAACGTTGCTGCACTATACGTGAATCATTTGGCAGCACAGAACGATTGCGATTAACTGACTTGCACTTAGCCACTACACAAGTTTAGTTTGATATCAGCAAAGTGTTACGCTTAATTAAAACAAATACCAAAGAACTTCCTTACTAATTTAACTTTGCATAGTTTTGAGTGCTGCCAAACGCTAAGAAATAACATAGTTAGCGAATCAGGAATTCCGTTCGTAATGAGCTTGCAAATTGTTGAATCTCAGTGCAATCCCGTTCTAGATTCCGAATCAAATCGCACTGTAGAATTAGGACCTGCACTCGAGCAGTAGATAAATAGTTATATTGTTTTCTCACTTTTGATTGGGGTTCGATAATTCTCATTTGTTTTACTACGAATCGATTAGTGATCTACTCTCAGGTTTATAAAGACACATACCTATTCATTTGTATAATATACGTCAATCTTTTACTTAGGGTATTTTTCTTAGGGTGTTTTTAGTTAGATAACTATAATTATGTAATAATTTTATCTCAGGAAATTTTGTGATTGGACAGTTTTTGTATAGAAAATATTTCAAACTGACCTAACCTAACCCTATTCCTTCGCTGACTTACAATGCTCAATTCATCCCCTAAACGTATTACTTTTAAAGTGCTAAAAGTTTATCGGAATGTTCGTCATTTTTGCCGGTGGGACATCCTGTCGAGCACACGGCTTGTACAATAATTTTAATGACAGGGACATCGACAGGTAACATATTTAGTTGTCATGGTACGTCACAGTTGTAGTTGCTATAACGTTGCTAAATTGAAGAGTACAACTGTGACGAAGCATTATTAACTGAATAGAACTGGGGCCTTATTCTGCTATTACAATGGTTGTCATTGATCTCATAATGGTTGATTTTGAAAATTTTTGTATGTAGTAGATTACCAAACTTGTCAAAATCAACCGTTTTATGATCAATATCATTGTCATTGTGACACTATTGTAATAGCAGAATAAGGCCCCTGGTATTGCGTTTAGTCGGTTAACTAACTCACGTAGTTTTTAAGCCTGCATGGGTTTACTCCTACTGACAGAATGCCTGTCAATAGATATGTATGTTCGGTTTTGACATGTGGTCTCCTGCGACTTTTACTCACAATATAAGCCAGCTTTTACCTTAACCACGGATGAAGATCGGTCTATTTTCTTCCTGAATCCACACAATCCTCCCAGACTGATAGAGTCTAACCCAACTAACATTTCACAGCATTGGCACATACCTATCGCCTGTCTTTAACCGCGAATGGTCAGTGACGGCTCTAAATAAACCGCTCTCATAAACATGGCCGGCACTATTGACGTGTACATGTGCTCCGTTACAGTTCGTTAATATTGCAGATAAAACGCATTTACTGGATCAGGCGGTCAGGCCCCATGCCAGCAGGAGATTGTAAAGCTATTAAATGTCCATGCATTCACGTGCCACGATTCTCTCAATTGGATAGCAACAGATCATACACAGTACGTACATAGATCCATATGTTCTTCGCACGGGGAAACAACAGATCATCTCACTACAAAAACTAAAAATCTGTCGTCAGATTCTTTTTTTTTAATTTTATAAACTAGTGCCTGACCGCGATCCCACCTAATGGTAAGTAGTGATGCAATCGTTGCATTCTTTTGTTGTATTCTTAAATCTTCCTCTCTCTTCTTCCAATGACAAAGCTGAAATGATCATGCTGATGTTAGAGATTACATTTTTAGGGTTCCGTACCCAAAGGGTACCCTAAACGGAACCCTATCACTAAGACTCCATTGTCTGTCTGTCATCAGGCTGTATCTCATAAACGGTGATAGCTAGACAGTTAAAATGTATTTACATGACATATGATGTTCTGTTGCAACAACAAATACTAAAAGAGAATAAAATCAATATTTTATTGGAGCTCCCATACAAAAACGTATTTTTTTTTTGCAGTTTTATGCTCAGAATATTTAGTACGATGTTGTATAGACGTTTTGTTGTTATTGTATTAATAACTTGATGTAGTTTTAATAGATTGTCTAATGATGGTATTAGATAATATCAACTATGTCTAATCTGATGCAATATTTTTAAGAAAGCATACGAGAGTATGCTTTAATTGGATTTAAAGACGTGGAAATAATGGAGTTTACCTAGATCCAAAAACTGAAAAACAGTATTGTTATACCTCATCGGTTTAGTTAGATCCAAAACAACCACGTGACCCATTTTACCGACTAAACGCAGTATCAGTCACTTCCGATGTCATGCTACGTCACAGTAGTACTCTTCAGTGTGGTTTTTTTGTTTACCTTTAGTTGACTACCTAAACCAATGGAGTATAGTTCCAGCTACCCGAATGGTCATTATCCAAGACATTTGACATAAAAACATCATTAAGTTAAAAAGAAAATAAGGTGCATACCTGGGATACCCTCGAGGAGGAGGATACCTCTGCACTGGCGGTACGACGAACTCTGGAGTGACATCAGACTCTGGGTACCGACCTCTCCACGCCTGAGGCCTCTCTATGCTCTCTGCTTCACTTAAATCATACTAAAAATAAAATGACAGCCATTAGAATTCTATAATCTTATGAGACTACTCTACTCTTTTGAAATAATAAGGAAGGGAAAGTGTTTAAGATACGCAATAAAGACACACGAATAATAGACGGACAACGGTACAAGTAGCACTACCATTTACATAAACAATTCAGAATTTTATCAGATCATAACACAATTGTTATGATCTGATAAAATTCTGAATTGTTGACATTATAATTAATGTCATCATAATGCTGCCAGCCTTTTGGGTACGTATCCTATTAACAGCGATGCGAACAAATTCTTTGATCCAATGAGCTCCTCCTATATACATATGTACTTGTAGGCAACACGGGCTGGTGTCCGCAACTCCACGAAAATGCGCGTATTTTGCGTACGACATATCATCATCTGCCTAGCCTTTCTCAACTATGTTGGGGTCAGCTTTCAGTCTAACCGGATGCAGCTGAATACCAGTATTTTACACGGAGCGACTGCCTATCTCACCTGCACAACCCAGTTACGACATATACACTTATAATATAATATACATTTTATAATCGGTAGTTAGCAATGAGGATAAAATCTGTCGAGGCAAAATGGCGAGTAACCCATATCATTCGCTCAGTTATGCACTGACTGGCTCTCTACAAGTCAATGTTATACAAACAGCTTTTCTAAAGCATTCACTTACATGCATATAAAGTAGCAAATCATCGGGAATTAATAAGCAACATGTGCGGTTCGCTCACTAGATCTACTGATAAATATTTACGTTCACCTACACACGTCGGTCAACACTTCCGTTCGGCCCGGTTCGACCCATGACAGTACATTTCTATCCTTCGTGGGGTAGTCAAACATTAAGTCTAATGCCCGTCGTCCACGAGGCTAGTCAATAGGAACGTGTTACAAACTCAAATCACAAGTGAGTGGCCAGAATGGCACATGTCGCATGATATTTCAATGACGGTCCGTACACAACGGAACTAATACTAACTAGTTTGCGGTTAGTTGCACCGTGTGCGGACCGCAACTGACACACTATGAAGCAGCCCGGAGTTTGGGAGCTCGCGGTGTGGTACACCTCTACCTGCACCTGATCTCTCTCCGGTCGTGTCAGATTACATGCGACTATGAGAGAGAGAGAGAGAGAAGAGTGAGTTGGATTGTCTCTGCGCACACTTTTGTGCACTATGATATCTCCCTCATCGAAGGCTAGTCTCCTTTCAGATTGGCCGCCATGGACTTTCATACTGTTGTGACTTGTGACATTCTGGCTACTTATTAGTTTTTAGAGCCACACGACACTTTTGGGTAGCATCGTGGAGGATGGGCCTAATTCTCAGTAAATATCAGGCCTACGTACGAAGTGATTCTGTCCGTCAGTTTTGGAACTGTTCTGATAATTGATGGTGTGCCATTAGTGTTTGTTTAGGATTACTGAACTAGTGATGCGAAGGTCAGTTCATTGGTTGTTCAGTACAATGGCTTGCACGTGGAACGTCAGCCTCAAGGTTATTTCGGTAAACTATACTGTGTGTATAAAGTTTTCATAATAATATCAGTTATTACACTGTCGCACTGCAGCATCTTTGGATACAAATTACCAAGTCAGAACAAACATTGCCCTCGCCTAATTCGTAATTAGTTGGCGATTCCAGGCAGTTGAAGTCTAAAACTCATGAAGTTGTTTTCTTGTTTTCCTTCATCGTCATTGATATTCTAGAATTGTAGTAAAAAATTATGCATTTAAATGACGAAAACTCCATCCAAGTCAGATCAGTAGTTTTTGAGAAAATCTCGGAAATATGGCACGAATACAGAAGCTCTTTTTAGAATTTGGTTGAAAAAGGGTAAAAAACTACATAGATGCTTGTTAGGTTTTGATCCCGTGTCCTCATGGTTCAAATCCTTACTTTTTTTTACTAGTCATTGATGTCCCACTGCTAGGCACCGGCCTCCCTACTCATATGCCACTTCCCTTCGAGTTATTGCTAAAATGTTATGATTTACCTGAAGTCGTAACCTAGCGGTTCTTCTTCTCGTGAACCCTGGACATCCTCTGCAGAGACAGATGAGTGCATAGATGCACTTGAACCAACGCGCCAGCAGCTCACCTGGAATGGTAGCGCTATGTTAGATTTGACAGAATAATTACTAGATTTTGGCGAAAATATGGCACGATGTTAGTCCTTCAGGTTTGGTAAGCATGAAGGAGGACCAGGTCTTCAATTGGGATTTCTTGTTGTTTCTCATTTTGTAATAGGTTTACGTTTCCGTTGAGAGCTTTTTATAATGAAAATTGATTTTAGGGAACCTAAAGACTAAACTTGACGCTGTAACGACTTTCCTTAAAAAAAATAAAACCTTTTTAATGAACACACACATTTTCAGTACACCCCCTGAAAATATGTGTTAAAATAGCTTGTAAAGGCCCCAAAGGCGCTATAAACTAAAAGTCCAGTTATCTACTTGTGTATTTTCTAGACTGAAAATCCTTAAAAGCTAATTGGGTTATTTATCCAATCTAATTGTTTTCCCCTTTTGTGAACAAACGCGGAGTTAATTTCCAAGTGGTAGAACACAAAAAGAAAACAATTAATTGTTTTAACAAACTAGATGAATAAAGTTGTCAGGTTTTCAATTAATTCACTACCTACGCAAAAATGTTGTTGAGGAGAAAATTGTGATTCGAAGACAAATATTTCTATTATATTTTCCCTAGTATACTACAAACAACTATAGGAGTTTTAGTTCCCATAATTATGTTAGCACATTGTGACGGGGTCCACTAGGACCGATGCCTGCCGGGGCCGCGGGTAGGTCGAAAGAGATACCGGGGCCCCTGGCGCATTGGCAAGTGGAGGAACATGGGTGGATTTTAGTCAGAGACCCTGTTATTCCAATACGTGGACTAAAGTTAGACCTGCACCCTAATTGCGTAACACACTATTAATCGGAATCTGCATCATTTTGAAGCAAATTTCTAAACCATTGCTTCGTAAGTTTCCAAAAATTTGTCTGCACAACACGTAAATATCGCAATGAATGCAGATTGTGCTCCAAACGATACCAACTAGTCTTAATCAATTGCTGAAAATGTGTTACGCAATTAGGCAGCTGGTTTAAAAGTGATGCTGTCACTTGTATTTTCTAAATGAAAGACAGAAATAGCATCAGTTTTAAACCAGGTCTAACTTTAGTCTACGTTTTGGAATAAGAGGGTAAAAGTCTGACACGCCCTTCCGCTCCGCCCAGAGCGGGAGAGGTCATTTGATGATTTCCCAACCAACTGCGCATGGGGTCTATGGTTGATACATGAATGAAAAAGAATAATGCATGGTACAAGTGGAATACTTTTGTAAAAATGGAGTAGTAGGTAATTCAATTAAATTGCAGCTGATGGTGCATTATTTTAAGTTAGGTACTCAATATTCTGTGAGGAAAATTGGTGTCATGTGCTTGTTTTGAAAAATTGTTTCTTTGGGAATTACAATCGCCTGTTTCAAATTACAGCCACTAATTACCAGTCGCCCTATATACATAAACTGTCTAAACTCAAACCCTTTCTCTTCCCTAATCCCTTTACGGAATTGCGATTTTATACTTAATATTCAAAGCACAATTTATGATTGATAGTGTACGCTTCGTATTGTTATCAATAACGTACAACGAGGGTGCTAGTGTAAACGATGTTCGGATAGGAAAAGCAGAGGACGCTGATTTATTAAAAAAAAAACTCTTTCAAGTATCAATATTGCCATTTCAAGACTAATCATTCAAATACAAATTGAATCTATCCATTTGCGTGATTGAGTAGACATCTAATCAAGATTCTCTAATCATTCTTACTTCTTAACTGTCTTACTTAGCAAAAGTCATTTATACATTTATAATAAAGACCTTATTACCTTCAAATTATTCTACCTCAATGGTTAATCACAATTACACACTTTAGCAGATTCGATAAGGTATTTTAGACGTGCAAAAAATTATATCCCTTTTTCATTTTAGGCTACTTAAAATCAGTCCGTACTTTCAACAGGAAAAAAAGTTGAAAATGTCAATGAATTTTTTTACATCATCGACAAATTATGATACCTGTCTACTGTGTTTCTTACAATACTGGGTGGCAGGATGGGCACGCCACTATTGCGGCGGTAAGTACCCTCTTTGAGGAGTGGCTGGAGAGGCGCCACAGCGTCCTCACCTTCCGCCTGACACAGGTCCTCACCGGACACGGGTGCTTCGGGAGGTTCCTGTGTCAGATAAGGCAGGAAGTAACGTCAGGGTGACACCACTGTGCGGATCGCCTAGAGGACACGGTGGAGCATACGGTGGAGGTCTGCCCCGCTTGTTCGGATCACCGCCGTGTCCTCGTAGCGGCGATAGGCGGCGGCGATCTCTCGCGTCTAGCCCTGGTCCAGGCTATGGTCCAGAGCGAGAGCGCATGGCAGGCCGTCGCCTCCTTCTGCGAAGCAGTAATGCTCGCAAAGAGGGAGGCGGCACGCAAGAGGGAGAGGCAGTCGCAGCGCCCTCTCGCCCCTAGCCGCCGCAGGAGACGCCCTGGTCGTCGGGAGATGGCATCAAACTCCCAGCCACCGTAGACGCGGGCCAGCGGGCGGCGAGCGATGGGCAACTCGCCGCCCAGTAAGCATCAGGCCCGGGTCGACGGCGCGTCGTGTTCCGCGCGCGACTCAAAGAGATGCAGTCAGCATAGCGTGGGGTCCGTAAGGACCGATGCCTGCCCCAGGGCCGTGGAGCGTACCAAAGAGTAACCGGGGTCCGGGTCTAATCTTAAACTTAAAACCTAAGTGGTAGTGGGCAGGGCATATTGCTCGCAGAACAGATGGCCGATGGGGCCGAAAGATTCAGGAGTGGACCGCGTACTGGATGACCTAGCGTTGGAAGACCTCCCACAAGGTGGACCGACAATCTTTTTAAAGCTGCAGAAACCCGTTGGATGCGAGAAGCATGGAACTGGTTGAAGTGGAGGTGCTTGGAAATAAGACGCCCATTGTGTCACCCTTTGTAAAATCTTCATTTTTATGTTCTGTAATGTATATGGTGTACATAACAAAGAGTATTCTATTCTTGGGGAGGCCTATGTCCAGCTGTGGACGTCGGTCGGCTGAAATGAAGATGATGCAAATCTTACCAACATTGGTCAGGTAGAGCAGAAACAGCGGCATCCCCAGCAGGGCGTACAGCACGGTGACCACCTTGCCCCAGTCAGTCTTTGGAGACAGGTGACCGTAACCTGGTGAAGTGAACAGCTCAACTATTAATGTGTATAGACTGCTGCTTTGTGTGTAAAAACAGCATAAAATACGTTTTATCCTGGACGGCTTTCTACCGATGATTCTAGCTTAGAGTCCGGTATGGTTAAAAACAAAGCTTCAAAATAATCCTCGAGCTTAAAAACTTAAATTTAATATCTTTTGAATACATAATTATTCATTTACAGGAAGTTCTTTGTGGAAAATGTGTTGAATTACACAACAATGACTGTTTAAGACTTTAAGAGCACGCAGGTGTTAATTACGAGCATCTGTCTACTAACTTATGCATAACCTACGAATTTCAAAGCTTACAATGCTCTGAAATTTTGATCTTAATTCCTATTTGTTATGGTATACAATAAAGAATATTCTGTCCATCTGTCTTACTGGATCCTTACCTATAGTGGTGATGACAGTGAGGGAGTACAGGAAGGCGGAGGAGAAGCTCCACTGTCGCGAGGATCTTCCACCGTCCCAGCCCTTGTGCACCGCCTTCACTATCTTACTCTGGTAGTTGAGAAGTTCTGTGCCGATCCTGAGACCAACAATAACTTGTTAGACTGAGAAAAACTTAAGCTTTTGCCATCAATCTTGTAAAAAGCTCATCATGGTTGAAGTACTAAATCTCGACCCAGTTTCATAGAATAACGACAGATTTATGAAACTGCACTGTTTTGGAACTTCTAAGTTTGAAATGAATTCGTTATGTTTAGGGCGAACTGGGCGTTTGTCAGTTCTGCAATCAATGGCAGGCAACAAAGTGCTTACTGAGCTACTAAGAAAACCAGAGTTTAGAGCTCTTGAAGAGCACTTCTCTTACCTTCCGATATATCAATAAAAGGATAATAAACGTATTACTGAATAAGCGGACACCAGCCCATTT
Organism: Busseola fusca; assembly: GCA_007844875.1. NCBI lineage: Eukaryota > Metazoa > Arthropoda > Insecta > Lepidoptera > Noctuidae > Busseola > Busseola fusca. The sequence continues at coordinate 9,575 of VKGM01006746.1, read as the reverse complement.
TACATATTACCTATCCTTAGAACGGTTTTTCCTTTGGTGTCCCCCTTTAACCGTAAAGATTCAGCTGTTTCTGGTCTGTCTCTTACAGAGCAGTCATGTGATACTCACCTCTCCTTCACCGCCGTCTCGTTGAAGAGGTTCAGGTCCAGCGTCACGTTTTGCCACAGATATTGCGAGAGGTTTTCACGTTCGCGTTTCATTTGGTTGTCTACTTTCATCTCGCTACCGCCCTCTATAGCTTTGAACATGAATGCACCTGTAAGAAGAGATTAATATTAATAGGCATTCATTCCTAGGTGTAATTGTATGCAATATTCAATGAATTATTTTATATGTATGAAGGGCAACTCCCGTAATTAAAACGATCAAAGTCGAGCCGAATTCTGATCTCAGCGACAACAATCAATGACGAAAACTTGTCGAAAATGTAATGAATTTAGTGGTATTTTTGACTGATTGAGACGGAGATCAGACTGTGAACGTTCTCTGGGAATGACTCCTCGGATATTGGTTCTCACCCTTTGTTTGTTTTAAAATCTATTCCTTATTCTACTAATCCTTAAGTAATCTAACAATGTCATAGACTGGATTAATCTACATAAGAACTAAGCCCCTCATCTCATATTTCCAACGTTACGAAATCTTTTTATCATAAGCAAATTCCGTAACACTTTGATGATCATACCATCACATAGACATGAAAGGACTGCCACACCAAAGATAATTACGTGTTTTAGGTAGATTATGTCTTCATTCAAGAATGAAGCTCAAGAGCTTGCGCCCTGCCGTAGCTACTATATCACTTTTATCTCATGCCAAATATTGCCTTATTATTAATTTATCACAAGAATGAACCACGAAGAAGACAGATTCCTTGTAATTTACCGAGGACGACGGCCGAACATAAATTACGGAGCATCACAATGTCGTCAAGAAAAACACGAGTTTAATTTTGAAGAGCTTTCTTTGAAGTTGTGGTAAGGTAGCGAGCACACTGTCGGGAGAATGAGTTGATGAGACAGATCATAGTCATATAATTTTAGTAAAATATGATGCCTGTTGACTTATTCTTACCAAGAGGAACCGTGCTATCCAGTAACTGGGTTGAGAGGGTCAGTTCGGCAGTCGTTCCATGTAAAATACTGGCATTCAGCTACATCGGGTAAGACTAAGGCTGGAAAAACTTTGGGCGGATGATGATGGTTCGTGTTGACTAATTGTCTCTCTATCGAACTCGATGATAAGAATACAAAGGTCAGCTTTTTAACGTTTTGAAGGACAAATATTAATTAATTATTTAATATTTTTTATTGTCTTTGGCTCTCTTAAGTACAAGATAATCATCATCATCATCATTGCCAGTTCAGCAGTCCACTGCTGAACATACGAGTACATAAGCCTCTCCAATTGCATGCCGAGCAGTCGATAAAACAAAACATAAGGTAAAAAATAAAGGCGGTGATTATTGGAAAAAATTAGCAGTGAAATACCTGTTCAAAAATATTTAACAAAATAAATCTGGCCTCTTTACGACGTTACGCTTTCGGAATAATGAAATTATCCAGCACTCCGAATCACTACAAAAACATAATTATTTTGTAAAGACATCCAGGAATTCCGTTCAGTATACAGATTTTAGGGATCTTTGTCTGCGTTCCGGGCATAATTATTAAGAATCTATTCAAAGGAGGCTGTCCGTGGGCGCATTGAGCCTCCTTTTAGATGAAAGCCTTTTCAATAGCAAGGTAAATAGGGGTTATGATTAAATACCAAGCTGTTATTAAGTCTGATAAATAGTATCTCCTGCACAAAAGAGCCATTAACCACGGATGTACGAGCTAATTTAATATCTGCAATGAAACATTATTTTTTTTCAGATTAATGTCTTAGTTGCCTTACATTTCGAAAGAAGATGAAATGTTATTATAAAACATTTTGAAAGAGTAACTGCGGAGTTTCTTTGGCCATTCATCTCTACTAAAATCAATTCGTTTTTCTTGGTAATTTTGTCGTTCAAAGTGCTTTTTTTAAGTATGATGTTGAATATAAATGAAATAGATTCATTTTATTTGAACTTTGCTTTGGACTAACGCATTGACAGACGAGAAATATGGATAAACTTATCTTCAACCAAAAATATTTACAAATCAATGACTGCCTAAAAATCAAACCAAAGAAATAAGATTATTCCTTTCTTTGATTGCACAATGAAACTCCGAATTTCATTTGCATCAAACTTTTCCAATATTTCCTCGATCGTGTGCAGCCGTCTAACGCGATAACGCAGGGCCCCCACAACCCCTCGATCTTCATCAAAATGACAAAGGAAATACCCAGCAGAGATGCTGTAAAAGTTAAAAGTGCTCAGTGAAGTGTAAAGTTCAGGCTTTCAAGCCATCTAATGACGTGGAGCGCCAAGCATAATTCCATTATTGTGGCACAATCAATAACACCCTTTGATTTGGAAGGAAAGAGCGATAAGGCTTGTGGAATTAGAGCAATTATTGATATTGTGGCGTGGTCATTCGTCCGCAAGACCGTTCAACAGTTTGTTTTGAAGTCCATTTTTGATTTGAAGTAAGTCTGTTCCATTATTTCAAAGTACCTACGTAAAGCTTGAGCAAACTTAAGATCCTGATGTAACTATTTAAGTATAAGCACATTGCTTAAAGTTTAGCCTTATGAGGGTTTCTGCTCAAATTGGGGCGGTGTTAGCGATGTAAGTCAGTAGATGCACTTTGTAATTTAGGCTTCTTACTTTGACTAACATTTAGTCTTGATGCACACCAAACATTGTAATTTAACCCTTGCATGTCGAAAAATTTTATTTATATAATTATAAGTCATTTATCAACATATTTTTTTCAAATCGACATATTACTGAGTATGACGAGTCAACCTGGATTTTTGTCCAATGATAGGGTCACGAGTAACATCGTGAGCATGCATTTCACTAAAACTAAAAAAAAAATATACCAACGATCCAAATTTTTGGCCACCATTCTATTTATAATGTATATACATATATTTTTTTTTTATTTTATAAACTAGTGTTTGACCGCGATCCCGCCTGATGGTAAGCAGTGATGCAATCGTTGATGGTAAAGCGCACTAGTTTATTATGAACCTATTCAATCTAGCCTTGAAGGCAGACGGGAAGACCGCCGCAGGTAAATTGTTCCAGTCCTTCGATGTACGCGGTATAAAAAACGAGGCGATAAAATTTTTTATTTAACTATCTAATGAATAATAATAACGTAATGTCACAAGGCACCATAATCGGCCCCCTACGAAAGAGCATCTCATAAAAACATTGCCATAACAACATCAGGCGCCTACCATAACACAACTCCCCTCAATTCATCATGTTTTATAGCATTTGGCAACACCGCCGTACAATCGTTTGTGGTGTACCGAAAAGGTCGCGGCTGAATTATCGATTGGCAAACACTTTCTAACAACTGTTGTGGTTTTGATTCCATTTAATAATGCCTTTGTTGCGGTCCCCATATTATATTTATGGGCTTTTGGAATTGGAATTGGATGGCCTAAATGGCGTAGCATGTTTGTTGTTCTACTTTTATTTGGATTGTTAGCACTGATGTTTAATTATTTGTTGGGGATCTGATAATTTGTTGAGTAGTTTAGTTGCATCACAGATAATCGAAATGGCTAAATTAATTCAAAATCGAATGCTATGGCTAGACCACTATTGATAATTTTGCTTCTTTTTTGTATCTATCTACTCAGAATGTTCTTAATCTTCTAGTATTTATGTGCTTATTGTTTACCACCTCTGAATGTTTACGAGTGTGTCGGATGACGCACATTGAAGGGGTTCTTTCGTAATTTCAGTACACCATTGTTTTGCGGTACACAGAATATGGGAAAATTCTTCCTTTCATCGAAATATTGGCAATAGTTACCGAGAGCAGCTGATCAAATGTGGCCCAGTGGTGAAGGCCCCGATTTGCATGTACGTAAATCTTGGGTTCCATGCCAGGCAAGCAATTTAATAATACATTTCTAATTTATTTTGGTGTAATCTCTACTGCTCTCAAAACGGTAAAGAAACAAAAATTTGAAGATTTGTGACATCTGCCAACCCACAATTATCAGCCCCTGAAACGAGTCTTGACCGATCGCGATCTGTGAGCTCACTTCGACCCATATCTTACATTTAACCAGCACATAAATACAGATCTGCAATAAATCCCGCAAAAACTAAGGTGTTGTCTTGCGTCAGGCCAAATGTTTCCGTGGTCGTCAGTCTGTAACCTTACTGTACAACTCCTTCATTCGTAGTTTGCTAGAGACTAACAGAGTAATCTGGAGCCCTCATGAGGGAGTGTATACACTGATCATCGAAAGGATTCAAAAGTCTTTTATTCGCTACCTGTACTTAAAACTTTATGGCCGTTACCCGTACATGTACCCAACACTATTAGTGCTGGGTATGAGTTTAGTATTAAGGAGAAATCTTGGTCTGGTAAAATACTTCATAGCCCTCACCCATATCAACAATATTTTACTATATGACGAGTCCTCGGATGTCTTTGCGGACGCTGAACTGGGATTCCTGAACACTGCTACTCGATACCTAGAGTCCATTGCCACTCTCAGTACAATCTCCTAGGAGTGTATTAATTAATTGATTAAATGATGCAGTATTCTTATAATCTTATTTCAATTTCAATGTATCCTATTCTATGT
>VKGM01006695.1:0-12948 GCA_007844875.1 Busseola fusca | reverse complement strand
ACATTATTTTTCGTGACCAATGGGCAATCATTTATAATTAAAATGAAAACTGTTTTGCATGCCTAATTTTAGAGTAGTTAGTAAAGGATCGTTGTATAACTGAATATCTTCATAGTGTACCTACTATCCATGCAAATAAAAAGTTTTTATTAAGTATTATTTTTTTTAATGTTTTTTCATATCTCGGAACCCTGGGATCCCGGTCCTTTGGTAGGCGTAAGAGGGACCGAAGCCAACTCGCAGAAGTCTCTCAAGAAATTTTAATGAAATGTGGCACCAACCGACGATTATCCCCGTAAGTACTATGCAAGTGCACCCAAGGACAACCCCCGGTTGGTGAAGGACTATTGCAGATATGGAAAACTTAAAAAAAAAATTTAAGACTATGGGTTTGGTTGGCTAAAGTAGACCGGTTACCAAGAACTATGGAACAACTATGGCCCCTGTCTGATTAATATTTTATATAAACTACACGGATATTTATTCGTGTGGCAGGCGGTGACTTGCACACTCAATAATGGGTCCCCGAAAACGGTCGCTAGCACATGGTGTCGTAGCAACAAGGGGGCAAGAGGTGCTTATGCGGAGTGGAGCGGTATTCCACGGCTATCAGGACAATCCTGAAAGTACGGTCAAGAACCCTATCCCCCTATCCCTATCTTACTGGAATACTTCCTTCCTACGAGCACGTTTGCTCTTGCGAATCACTCAAGCCAGCTAAAAAAGGCAAGAATGAGATGGGAGCTCTGTTTCTCATCACTGTTTACTCTAGCCGGCCAATAAAGGCAAGCCAGAGGTGAGGAACAAGACTGCCCAACAGTTTGCCACATGCTGCCTTGCGGGTTTATTATTTTTATTAAGTTGAAGAGTTTATTTGAATGGACCAATTTCTAGAACCACAAGTCGGGTTTGAATTGCATTAAATAGAATTAGAGATTCTTGAAGAAGGTTAACAGGCAGTTATTTAACAATACAGATCGGGAGCAGAAATAATAAAAAAAAAACAAAAAACGCCAAGTGAAATGAAGTAACAGCGCCGGCGGGCAATGCGACGCGAAGCGGTGGGTCGGGGACCGGGGTACTTTATGCGGACGAAAACGCGGGCAAAAGCTAGTAGGTAGCAGATCCTTTACAAACAGAATATGACTTGAATAAAATTAGCTGTAATGAAACAATTGGAACTTATCAGAATTTAGTGACACAGATCAAAAAAAAAAGAGACGGCAATCTTTGAGCTGAAGGAAGGAATGCTTTGATTTTAATGGTGATTTACTACAGAAATACACACTATGTGCGCTCTTCTGAAAGTGATGATGGCCAGTTTAAAACTGCGCACAGATTACGTTTCAAATTTATAAGAGGTAAACGTCCAACAATTGGCGCAGGCCACTAACACGAGTCTCGCGGCGTTTGATGATGTTTAATTATTATCAATTAGTTAACAATGCACGCGTTTCAGTTGAATATTTTCCTTATTTCCACGGTGATTTCCTACACGATACTGAATTTGTGTTATTCTACTAGAATAACTAGCGTCCCGCGGCTTTGTCGAAGTGATTTTTTTTGTCAACGGGTCCCACCGCTCTTTGAATTCTTTCTGACATTTTTCTTTTTGCTCGGCTTCTAAGGGTTGTACCGTAATATCAACCAGCTTTCCTCAAGAACTATCAAATGTTTTTTTTTTCAAATCCGTCGTGGTAGTGCCAGAGATTAGCGCGTTTAAACAAACAAACTCTTCAGCTTTACATATTATGTTTTAAGTACAAAATTATAGATAAAGTCTGTTGGTTTAATGTGCGAATCACCAATGCGCAGTTAGCATCGTGGTGATTAATGTTCATTCCTTCTATGTAAGAGAAGAGATATGCCCTCTGTTGGCGAGACTATTAAAGACTTATTGTAAACGTGGTACCATCGTGTTACCTATTCCGATTTGAAATAATCAAAAGTTATACATATATTCAAATTAGAATGAGAATCAGCACTTTATGATCGTCAAAATTACATAAGATTCCCCCAAAACGCCCGCACTTCGCAACTTCGTACAGCGCTTTATCTGGGAAGAAAAAGTAGCGCAACAAACTGCCCAGGAACACAGCTGTCTGTCTGTTAAGAAATCGCCAATTCTCCTTGAGAAAGCGTGGTGATTAAAATGTTCATTCTTTCTTTGAATGAGAGAGACCTTTTGTTTGGATTTTGAATTATTTAGACCGCTGAACGGTAGTATAAATGCGTCATGATGTTGAGAGATTCTCTGAGAGTCGTGGATAGACTCAATTTCAGGGTCAGCCATGCATAGACGACCAGACACGTGCGCGGCTTCGCTTCACAGATCGAATGATCCAAGTCACTGCAATTTAGATAGACACGTGACCCTGCCACCCATCTCAACCGTATCCTAATTGCATAACGCACTGGAGCTGAAAATCACCTTCATTTTGGCATTTCATCGAAGTCCATTGCGTTATTTTTCTTGTAGAGATAACGAATTTTTCGAATATATGAAGTAATGGGTCTTGTTGTATTGCCAAAATGACAAAGATTGTCATTCCAAATGTTACTGATAATCTATTATCTATTGCATTATTCAGCTGTTTGGAGTTTAATATGACTAAACACTTTCATATAGTCTGTGCTAAAATTTATCTACATCCTCCGTACAAAATGGGTCTTTTTTATGACAACATTTTAACAATAAATACTGGACCAGTATGGTAATTTAGATCAGTCATTGCCGTCATAGCTGTCATTGAAACTATGTGTATACTAACGTAAAAATAATCATCATGGAGATTTTTTTCATAGAACAACCAAACCCTGATGTTATGAAACTGGGTACCGATCTGACTACATACGAATATTAAGTCATGTTATGTAGTAGCTGTGTATATCTACTTTGCCACGTGTATTTCGTATACCGTTCGGCGTGTCAGGGGCGTTAGTACCGAGTATGCCAACACCAACGAGAGCTTGTGTGCACTGATATGAAACATTAAACGAAGTAGGTATGTATACCAACTATCTAGATAGATGCAGTTCTATGGTCACTAATTCGTTTACTGAATTCGAGGGCTTTGCTGTTAAAAGCAGCGATGACCTATCTACCGGGAATGAAGTGCCAACAATGACACATGATTCAATGGGTAGGTATATTTACCTCCCAGCACTTTTTTTCAGTAGGCACCTAGGTACGTATTTGCCTACTTCAATATGTGTCAGCTACTTAGGAACACAATATGTTAACGAACGCTATTTGGAATAATTTGAATCTGTGTGACCAAACATCGTCAGCCTACTCTTTAATAGTGCTATCTGTAATTATGGCAATAAACGTCCAATTTAAAAACGTTCATATGCTTTTTCGACAGTCTCAGCGTAAAAGAAGCAGATTTAGCAAATCCTAGTTGGAAGTCCCGGGTCGACTACTCCTGCAGGGAGCCACCCCGGCTCTCACCCACCCTCCCAACTTTCACTCTCTTGTGCGTCGGGGATCTCGACCCTACAGCACCTACAAAACGTTGTTGACGCCTGAACAAGCGCACAGCATTATAATCCCTACAAGCAAAAGCTTTAGAGGCGAACATCGCATGAAGCCGGATAGTGCGAGGTCGAGAACATTTGAGCGATGCGTCTAGGGCGTAATAAGTGGTGACACATCGCCACGGAATACTGGGCCATACGTTGCCAACTTTAAGGGCGAAGTCTGCATGCCGTTTTAAGTGTTACACGCACAGTATACTGCTGCTGAAGACAACACCGGCGAGTACCGGATCCCTCGTCAGTGGGCAACCCGCGCACATTTCACGAATATTTCATATGCGGCGTCTGATTTAGCGATTAAAGAATATACTAGCACTTTATACTGGACGCATACGATTTGAGTGACACGTGTGTCCGCCCGCGCATTTCATAAACAATAACAAAGATAGAGATCTCAGAGAAATACCTAAAGAATCGTAATGTTGAAGTTATTACCACTTGTAATGAGTGACCCATTTAGGGCCTGAACTTAATTCAACAACACTGATTCAGTTATGTAGGTACGAGGCACCTATATGAGCACGTAGCTTCACCTATAGTTAGCTAGTCGACATCATCGCGTTACCACATGACGTCATTGTCAGTAGATCAACCTCTAGTTTCCGTTTGTTTCAATACTTGTGGTTTCTCATCAAAGCAAACATCTAGACAGTGGTCGATTGTTGCGAAGGTGAGATTCTACAAGAGTTCAGCAGTAGCTTCGGTACGCGTAATTTATCAGTTAGAGTTGTGTACAAACAATTAACATCTGAGCGGTCATTACAGCAATAGATAAATAGTTGTAAATTGTAAGTCGTTACAAGTAATGGAGCTAAAAACAGTAGAATTTGCTGTACCTAGCTATCTTGAAAAGTATATCAACAACTGTTGAGTGTAGTTGGTGTAAACAATAACAAACAAACAGAAGTTAGTTCCCGGTAGTTAGAATCGAGGTAGTTTGCGGTAAAGTTAGTTATTGTTTGTGCTTCAGCCTGTGAGTACGTAGGTATCAAAAGACATTAAGGACGACGCAAGAGCAGAGCAAAGGCAAAGTAGAAGCCGAGGTCGGGCGCGCCCGCGTCGCCTGCAGTAGCGGCCGCGCTCGGCGACCCTAAGGCTCACACGATAAGGCGCACAACGCTACGCGCGCTCGCTGACCTCACCGCACCGCCGGCAAATAATAAATATGTAACACTGATAAAAGCCGCAGAAGCGATGACCGGCAAGTATTTAGGGATTCTCGTTTGGCAAACACCACGGGTCATCGCGCCCCCGGCGCCGCTCCGAGGCCACCAAGTTGTGGCCGATGCCGGTGTGGCCGACCAACGGCTATTTCTAGTCATCCGGCAACCGGTGACATCTCAAATAGCCGGGCGCGGGTCCTGTGGCGGCCTCCGGTGCGGCTCGGAGGAAGCAAAAGAAGTTATGAAAGTCACGTGTTGTGTCGTACGTACCTGCGTGAGGCGGAGGCGTGTGGTGTCGCGCTCGAAGCACTCGTGTCGGAGGCGCGCGGCGAACTGGCGGCCGGCAGCAGTCGCGGCGCCGGCAGCACGCGCCCCCGCGCCCCCGCGCCCCGCGCCGCTGCACCGTGCGCCCGACGCCGCGCGGTCGTCGGGAGCGCCGCCGCTCGTCGTTTCCACTGACATCAGCGGAGCCGCCTGACGCCTCCCCATATCTCGCACGCACGCAGCTCGCTGTCACCTCTGCGTGACCCTCGCGCCTGACTAGCCGCACCGCCGCACTGACCGACCTACGTTTCATCGTATAGCTATAACACTGACCATAGCGGTCGACGCTTCTAATTACATTATGTCTGCTCATAATATTCTAATTGACACAAAAACAAAGGGTAGGTACCTGAGCCCGAGTTGGCGTGTTGTCGACCAGATTTCGTTTTCACCTGAAGGTGTGTCGGTCGGTCCCATAAAGGCTCACGATAACTTTGATGGTTGAAGACAGTCTTAAACATAAACTGTTTAACAGGTGATGGAGAGCTTGTTGATTAATTTAATTATGATAGAATTCATACATTAATTTCGACAAAGACAATGGCAGGAGCGGTTGTTGACACGTATGCAGTGTGTTTACTGTATGTATGTACTTATCGAATAGCTGTATAGCTGTTGGAAGTACTTGTAACCTTTAAGAACAAGATTAATGTTCGCAATGGTTTTATTCATTTTCTTGATTCAGGTGTAAGCAAGCATTGTGTTGTCCTGGTTTTAGGGTAAACAAAGAGTCGGACAAACTCTTTTCTCATTACTCATTGGCATAATGTCGTTATCTGTTGCAGATAGTGGTCTCACTACCGATGTGTACGATTATATACGAGATGTACGATTGCGTAACACATTGATTCCAAAAAGGTGGATGTGAGATGATAGAGCCTAACCAGAAAAGCATGATAGAGGATTAACCTAATTAACGCGACATCATTAATGCATTTTCTTTTATTTCAATACTATATTTAGCTTAAACTACACAAGCATTATTATAAACCTCTATAAGTATGCATAATGACATAATCTAGTTCATTTCTAATTAACACCAATATCAATTTTACGCACACCACGTGTAAAATTTTAAAGCCTATATAGGCTTTTACTAATTTCCGTCAGCTGGTATCTGTCAGATATCTTTTACAAACGCAACATGAATTTATCTGACAGATACGATAACCGAAACTTACTTGCAAGTTAAAAACAGACCATAGAGTTCGTCACCTTAGTTAGATTGATGAAAGATGAAGATGAATGATTGAACAATTGATGTAAAGCTACAACTTCATATCCTACTTTGCCTATGGATTACGAGTTCTTAGTGTTTTTAAAGATTCGTGTCGCGTGGTGCCGGATAAGGGAAGGCTACGCCCTTTTACCCTATTGGTGCGAGGCCACTGCGAGATCATAATGAGGTCAATGAACAACCTCAACTTGAACACTTAACAATACACTACTGATTTCAAAGCCGACCTCAACTTAGTGGGGAGAGGCTAGGCAGATGATGATGACTACTGATTTCAAACTGAATTGATTATGGCGGTTCCTATGTCCAATAACGGCGAGTTAATTACGGAAAATGACTAACACTAGGAATCATGGGCGTACCCAGCTTCTGACCTAGGGGGGGAGGGAAGTCAGATTTTTAGGTCAGATCGTCCGAGGCTGTATTGTCATAAATACTACACAAACACACCTACATGAAAAATTTTGTGTTTTTTTTTAACTTTGTAAACTAGTTTTTGACCGCGATCCCGCCTGATGGTAAGCAGTGACGCAATCGTTGATGGTAAAGAACACTAGTTTATTATGAGCCTATTCACTTTAGTCTTGAAGACACTTAAATTGTAATCAAACGGGAAGGCCGCCTCAGGCAAATTGTTCCAATCCTTCGATGTACGTGGTATAAAAGACGAGGCAAAACGCTTCGTCCGGGTTGTAGCGGCGTTAACAACGTAAGGATGGATACTCGCCGTATGACAGGTCGTCCGATGATGGAACTGTGAAGGCGGAATTCAATCATGTAATTCCTGTGCACACTCTCTAAAATGCATACCCTACGCCTGTGCTCCAGGCTTTGAAGATTGGTCTTCACCAGATCTGGTTCACTAATTAGCCTCTTCGACGCCTCTCCACTGAGTCCAAAGTAGCCAGGTTTTTTTTTTTGGTGGTGTCAGACTTTTACTGACTAAAACCCACCCCTGTTCCTTCACCTGCCTATGCGCCCCAGGGACCCCGGTTACTCTCTGGTACGCTCCACGGCCCTGGGGCAGGCATCGGTCCTTAAGGACCCCACGCTATGCTGACTGCATCTCTTTGAGGCGCACGCGGAACACGACGCGCCGTCGACCCGGGCCTGGTCCTTACCGGGCGGCGAGCTGCCCATCGCTGGCCGCCCGCAGGCCCGCGCCTACGGTGGCTGGGAGTTTGGTGCCATCTCCCGACGACCAGGGCGTCTCCTGCGGCGGCTCGGGACGAGAGGGCGCCGCGACAGCCTCTCCGGGGAGGTAGGGTATTGTCAGATTTTCGGGCTACTGACGACCCGTAACGACTGTCAAAGAATCACGAATGACAGTAGGGACCAACGGCTTAACGTGCTTACCGAGGCACGGAAGGTCTTGACTTGTAAAGATGGTCAACCATCCACGGACCAACCGCGACAAGCGTGGCTTAACCTCGATCGACCTGTGCCAGCTATTATTATTTAGCCACAAGCTCCTCCTGCACAGCCTTGAAGACGTATTAAAATTTTAACACAATCCTTCTTCAGTCCATTACAAGTTGTTACATTTAACAACTGTACCTATATTACTGTATATTAGGTACTTTGTAATGGAGCATGAGAATTTTGGACGCTCATTTGTTTAGGACGTCACACAAAGAGCGAAGGAAAGAGCTATGTTTGGAGTTTCTCTGCACGATCGAATCAGAAATGAGGAGATCCGCAGAAGGACCAAAGTCACCGACATAGCTCTAAAGTGGCAGTGGGCAGGGCACATTGCTCGTAGAACCGATGGCCGATGAGGTAGTAAGGTTCTGAAGTGGCGGCCACGTACCGGAAGACACAGCGTAGGGAGGCCCCAACAAGGTGGACCGACGACCTGGTGAAAGTCGCGGGAAGAAGATGGATGCGGGCAGCGCAGAGCCGGTCGTTGTGGAAAGCCTTGGGGGAGGCTTTTGTCCTGCAGTTGACCTCTATAGGCTGAGAAGAAGAAGATTTGTTTAGGATACATATGTTTTGAGAGAGCAGAGCGCCAATTCTCGTAATTTAAAACGTTCAAAATCTAGTCGAAGTCTCATTTCGGCGACAAACAAATGTCAATATGTAGGAAAATTAGAGGTGAAAGTTAAATTTACGAGTATTGCCCCTAGGATACGGTATACGTTAGGTATTAGGCCCACAGACTAGGTGGAGCGACGACCTTAGCAAGGTGGCTGGTGGCAGTTGAATGAATATTGCTGAAAATCTAGCTGAATAGCGAGCAATTGGACAGACCTATGTGCAGTAGTGGACTACTGTAGGCTAATTATAATAAGAAAAGAAAGAAAGAAAACATGTTTTTTTCGGTAAACATGACACAAAGAAAAATTGGTTGTCTGTAAAGTCGGTTTACTGACGATAGTTGAACATGACAACGGAACGCCTCAGAGCAAGGTAACGCCGCATAGTGAGGTAACGCCGCATAGCGAGGTAACGCCGCATAGCGAGATAACGCCGCATAAATCATGTTTTTCGTGCGTGCAGCCGGCTCCATAGAATTATAAAACGTTGTCACGTCAAAAATAAAAAAAGGAACAAGCTGAGATAAAATCCATCACATTCACATTCACGCAAAACGGCCATCACTCAGCAAGATGCGACCCTATGCGATATTGATGTTTTGGTAACTCAGGCAGTAGTTCTTGAAGATGACAGTTGATGTATAACTTTCTAAGATCGTATCGTAATGTTTTACTTTTACATATGTCCTTTTATTTTTTTCTCCCATTTAACATGCGTTTGTTAGCATACTCGTTTTATCGACAAAATCGTAATGTAACTGCTTTTTGTATATGCTGTAATGTATAACTCTCTTTTGTACCAAATAAATAAAATGAAATAAAAAAGTGAATACAGATCAAGTTTCAATTACCTACTCTCCATTTGCCACAATTGTGTGGGTGACGGAGACCTTTCGCTTATTACTGTGTTCAAATGTTCACATCTTGATTGAAAAATTACTTGCAACAGCGATTTTACGTGAAATCGGACGACCCGTCGTACGGCGGGGGCCACCCTTCCGCTGATGACACCACTTCGATCCGGACGAATCGTTTCGCCTCGTCTTTCCGCGTATACCGCGTACATCGAAAGATTGGAACAATTTGTCTGTGGCGGTCTTCCCGTCTGATTACAAATTTAAATGTCTTCAAGGCTAGGGTGAATAAGCTCATAATAAACCAGTGCGCTTTACCATCAACGATTGCATCACTGCTTACCATCAGGCGGGATCGCGGTCAAGAGTGCTTGACATAAAAAAAAAACGAATACAACGTTGAAATACGACACATTACATAAACCTACGCGTTCAATGTTGAATGTGTAACAACATAAAATTTCATTCAAAAAAAAGGTAGTAGTTAAATCCGAGTGTCATACATATACACTCCGTTTATTTCAAAAGCGATTAACACTTTTGCTCGTGAGTGTAAAACCTAAAACCTTTTATGTCAAAAACATAGATTAATTTGCAGAAAAAAAAATTGGGTTCCGTTCTTACGCGGGTTCTTTGGCAGAAACGTAATACAAGTTTAGTGCGATTTACATCTGGCTATGATTACCTACCTTTCAAATCAAACAAGCCCAAGAGAAAGCGGCCCTCTTCATTCAAATATCAGAGAGATACGAAATCTAATAGTTTTTATGAGAATCTGATATTATTGTTGGACTTTCATTTCTATTTATGATCTGTAACAATGCTGTGTCCAATACACTATCGTGGCATCAGCTATTATGATGGAGGCTGTTGGGGCGAGGACATATTAGAGGAAGCGAGAACAATGCGAATTATCAGAATTCGTTTCAGCTTTTCGTTCGAATTCGATAAGAAAAAATACAGTTAATAACTACGGCCAATATTTTATTAATAAAAAGCAGAGGGAAGAATCATAATTCGTGTAGATTAAGAGTGAATGTGACTGTTAGTCAATACGACTAAGAAAAATGCTTTCTGAAATACTGTATACTTTCTTTAACTGCATTAGTTTTGATTATAGTTTCACCACAAATGATTCCATTTAAAACGGAACGTTCAACAAATCAACAAATTGACTGCCTTTCTCTTTGCTTGTCTATTTCTTTGTAGGAGAATAAGGATTTGCTCTGCAGTGGATCAAATAGGCTGGTATTAACTGCCTTCCTTATTTCGAGGACATCAGATTAATATACAAATCGATTACGGAAAAAAGTACATTACATTTAGCACTATCACCATCAACACCGACGAAATTAACCGAAAATAAGCGAAACCGCATAACAGAATCGTGTATCCGTAGCTTAACTTGAGCGAATTAATCAAATCGCTGATCTCAAGGGGCGATAATTAAAAATGTCTTTACAACTAACGATGACCACAAAAGAACATTGACTGCTAATTTATATGGAGACTATCACTTTTTATTTATTATAATAATAATTTATTTATTACGCAATATAAAAAGCGGCTATGTGAGAGTCGGACACGCACACGTACGGTTCCGTACCACCGCACGATTTTTTATTTATTTAGCCACCATCGTATTCCTCTCTACAACGCCACATGTCTAACAACGCGTCATACTAAGATTACAAAATCCTGCATCTCACAAGCAAAGTTTACCGCGCAACTAGCACAACAACTCTCTGAAAATTTAGAATGTCTACCTATTACGGTTCAAACTATACAATTCTGTGACAGACGAAAAGACGGAAGGACAGCAGAACCTTAGTGATAGTGTCCCGTTGGCACCCAATGGGTATGAAACCCTAAAAAGTTATGTGGTTAAACCTTTTTTTTTTGAGTGATTGAGAAATTGTGTCGCTTCTTTCATCATTTTCGTGATTGAACTTTTTTTAACTTTTTCCTACACTAGGTATTACTCTTGTATCGTAGGTGCGTTTACAAACATTTAAACTCACACAAACCAGACCCAGAACAACTACCTGTAGGCCATACAAATATTGGTTCCGTCCGAGATTCGCACGCAGCGCAGCAGTCGATCGCCAGCCACTGCGCTAAGCGTGTGACATGTCGTCATAAAACTTCAGTGAATTAATTTAGTTTATCTGCACTCTTAATATAAAAGTCTTCCGCACCAATCTCAGCGAAGAGCAGACTTGGGCGCGGGAGATATTATAGTGCACAGTGTGTGCGCAGATACCGGTGAACTAATGCACCCACTGTTCCCTCACTCTCATTGTTTGTCCGCTAGGACGGCAATCCAGTACGACCCATATTATAAAGCGGTAAAGGTTTGAGTGTATGAGGTCTTCTCCGAAACTTCTTGTCCGATTTCAAACATTCTTTCACTGATAGAAAGCAACGCTATTGTTAAGTGCCCAAGAATGTTTTATAACAAATCACGCGGACGAAGTCGCTGGTAGAAGCGATTTATCTATTGATTTGCATAAAACATGGTATGGAACACTCTTGTTCCATGAGTTAAGGATCACGATGCAAAATGGTTGACGCAGCTTATGGTCAAGGTATTCCTTAGTGCTATAAAAATTTATCCATTTTTTTTTGCCATTAAAAAAAGTGAATTTTAAACAGTCTGCTATTTAGTAATTTGTTATACATATACACGTACACAGCATACTACTAGCAATTATAAGTTGATAGAAGTAGTTGTTTATTGATTTTTTTCTTTTTCCTAGCCTTGTCCCAACTACATTGCTGTCAGCTTTCAGTCCAACCAGATGCAGCTGAAATACCAGTATTTTACTTGCAGCGACTACCTACCTGACCTCTACAATCCAGTAGGTAACTGGGTAATAATGATACCCCTTGGTAAGACTGGTAGTTGTTTTTTAGAGGTATGAGAAACAGGGTGTAAAGTTCACTCATCCTCCATAGAAAAGAGAGGGATCCTCCGAGCAGACGGGTGTTGTGTCTGGCGGGCACTTGCCCAACGGCTGATGTTGGGAAGTTGTATGTGTGCTAGTTGCGCGGTAAACTCTGCTTGCGAGATGCAGGATTTGCGTGACGTCAGTATGACGCGTTGTTCGCATGTGGCGTTGTAGATACCGCTACAGTTTGTTGAATTTAGTTAGATGAAAATATGAAACATTGATGGATGCGGGAAGCACAGACCAAGGGCCTTATTCTGCTATTACAATGGTTGTCATTGATCTCATAATGGTTGATTTTGAAAATTTTTGGATGTAGTAGATTACAAAGCTTGCCAAAATCAACCGTTTTGTGATCAATTTCATTGTCATAGTGACACTATTGTAATAGCAGAATAAGGCCCCTGGTCAAAGTGAGGGTACTTAGAGGAGGCCATATTTCAGCAGTGGACGTCTTTTGACTGAAATGACGAACGCTTTGATTACCATGCTCACTGGTTCCAACAATCTCCCTAAAAAATCGACTGCAAAATCTACCATTATTCGGGGGCGCCTGTCATCTTTACATTGCAATATGCTTAAACATGATGTTCATCAACACAATGATTGTTTGCTCATGCAATTCACAAAAATCGAAATCAAAATCAAAACATTTATTTCAAATAAACCAATTACAGGTACTTTTGAATTGTCAAATTGAATTGTCACTGACTGACCGACCCGGTCAGTCAGTAAGATGAAGCTAGTCGCCCATTCCAAAGCGTAGGTCTCTATGGAGAAGAACGGGCAAGAAACTCCACGGACACTCTTTTAAAATCATAAATTTGTTACAAAATATTTGAT